>JAWNOM010000484.1:11807500-11987500 GCA_035045965.1 Drosophila aldrichi | reverse complement strand
CACATTTATATTTAGTATACACACTAGTCTGTCGGCCAAGTTTTTTTTTAGCCACAAAACGCAGTTGCTGGCAATTGTTGTTGTTGTTGTTGTTGTACATTGAACTTAAAATTGCTTGCCACACGAAAATTGAAACGCACGTAGGACCCAAGCAACATGTTTCAACATGTTTCTGCCGTCGATCCGTTTTGCCCCTTTGTCCAGCAACATGTTGCGTTTCAGCCGTTGTCCGCAACATTCGCAACAACAACAACAACAACAACAATAAGAAATTGTAAATGGTAAGTGGTAAAATGTAAATGAAAATGAGCTTGTAATTTTCAAGCAGGAAAACAATTGCAGCAATGCAGGCAGACAACAACAACAAACAACAACAACCTCAAAATCAATTAAAAAAAGAAAAATTGCGTAAACAGCTATAAGAAAATGAAAAACGATTTGAAGTGCAACCTGGCAGCAAGTCACTCAATCAGCGACCCGAATTGCATGCAATCGTGTTTATGAACCGCCACCACTCCCCACTCTCCACCTTCCCCTTCCCCTTCCCTAGGCACCACTCACTCTACCGAATCGAATTGCAGCTTAATTGTTGTCATAAATATGGTATTACACATTCAAACAGTAAATCAAAACTAATGTAAGCCGGAACACCCTGTGGGAACTGTTCTCATCTGAACCTAATCCCAGCTACTGCTTTATGGCACTTGAAACCACTTTTGAGCCACTTCAAGCACTAGGCTAATAAATTGGAAACATAGCATATGTATACAGCAATTGGTTATAAGATATAGCTATTAGAGTTAAGCTAATAAATGTATCGATTTCGATATATGAGAATCGCATAGAAGCAGAATATATTAAACATAGTGAAAAGTGCCTTTCTTAGAGTTTAGCTATTTAAGTACTAAAACATAATACATATAAATATAACATATGTATAGAAATAAACTCAATCCGTCTGTTCATCAGTCTCTTTGTTCGTATGATCTCAGGATCATTAAGAGCTAGAGACTTTAAATTTTTTGTCGAGCTTTGTATACGCAAATCAAGCTTGTATAAAAAAAAAAAAAAAAGAAAAATCAATAACTATTTCCGTTATATGTTAACGTTTTTAGCTTTTCTATGCATTATTAAATTTGTTCATATTTTGTTCATCTCATGCGCCAGATTTTTATTCTCCTTGTTTATGAACAAAATATATTTTCATTTTGGCATAAAAAATGTTTTGAGTTTTTCTTCTAGTTCAGCCACAAGTTTTTTAATAACTACTAGATAGATAGATGCACAGAGAGATATACAGATATAAAATATATACATATACTTAAGTGCATTTATATGTATGTATATATGTATATATTTACATACACTAAATATTTATGTGTTTCTATATAGCAGTGGAACCACATGTATATACAATATATATGTATGTGTAAGTGTGTTTGTATGCATGTCCAAATGTATATTGCTATATTGTCTACCGGGAGAGCTCTGGCTACATTTGCATGCAAAGCGCAATAGCGTCTGGAATTTTTAGCATTGTAGACAATTGGCGTCTGTGCGGATTGTTTAGATACTTTTTTCTCTCTATTTTTTTGTATCTTTCATTTTGTGCCGAGACGCAAAACTGAAAGCTGAGCTACGCAGTGCATTGACACGTTCTGCCTTTGGCTTTGCACTTTAATCGAGTATGGCAAATATTTATAGATAACTTATCACAGTTGGATGCGCTACAAGCGCTGTACTACAGTTGTCAACGGGTGCACTAAAAGATACATGTAAAAGAACCATTCCTAAAATGCAATACAACATGGGCATTTTTGTCAAAATTTTCGATAGATTATATTAAATTTTTCGGCTTGTTCTGCGGGAGTTTTCTGTTCTATGGAATTGTTGTGATTTGGGGATGAGAGGAAAACCTATATCTATTATAGCTATGCAGATGAAGTTCCAGTTCTTAACTGTATTCAGAGGCTTAGCTTATATTGCAGCTTGAGCGAGCATTACGCTGTCGTTGATGCCCGTTCGCCATCGTTCTTAGTTTATTTTTAAATTTTTATCAGCAAATTGTTGCAAACGCCGCTGACGCAGCTTCAGTTTGCTTCTTTCTTTCAATTTCAACTATGCGCTAACAATAGCACTAAGAAAAGTGAAATACGAAACGATTAGCTGAATACACTAACTACTGAGGATTCATAACTCCTAGAAGGAATGATTGAAACTGAAATAATTTACCTTAATTATATAGAATCTATAAAGATGTACATTTATATTCTAAGCAAATTCGAATTCATCTCAAACCAAATAATTCTGGAATTTCAGCAGTTAATCTTTTCTTCAGCCTACTTGGCTTGTTGTTCTTTAGTATCCGAAAGAAGCGTAATTACCAAAATATGTATGTATTTTGGAGTGAAAATCTATTGAACATTCTCTATATCGCATAACCAGATCGAAAACAAAACCATTTGCATAGGGTATTTAATCTACGGCTCAATGGACAGCTGTTCTTTTGCTTATTTTTTTTTTTTTTTTTTATTGTTTTGTGCTCTGTCAGATCTTTGGCTGTCCGTTTTGTTTCGTCTCGGTCGCGTCTCGTGGCATTCCGACAGCGAGTCGCATTACGCAGATAAATAAGCAAACAAACAAGCAAATGACAACAACAGCAACAACAACAACAACAACAGCAACACAAACATAATGAAAACGCAATGCGAGCAACTGATAAAGTCTCATCGAGATGCGAGATGTCAGAGTAAAAGACCTGCAGTAAATATATATATATATATGTATATATATATATATATACATATATGTATGTATGTATGTATGTGTGTGTGTATATAGCTAGTCGCACAAGTATTCACACATAGGCATAATCTCTCTGCTGTTGAGAACAAATTATTTGAAGCCTATTTCTTTATACATTTTGTATAGAAAATTAAAGTTATTCAAGGCCACGCAAACAGGCAATGTAAGAAGAAGAAGAAGAAGAAGAAGAAGTAGTAGATACAGATATTCTCGTACCTTATCTAATGTGGACAAAACATAAAATTTATGCGTGATTAGCAGAGCAAAGGTAAAAGAATTTGTAGACGAATACAGAAATCTAACTGTTTATATTATTATTATTATTATTTTTTTTTTTTTTTTTTTTTTTTTTCATCCAATTTAACTTCCAACATTCACGTCGATGGCCCTCGTAGCTAGCACATTTAATAATTTTTAGATTTATATTTTTTTATATTATCTAATAAATAAATAATAATAATAATATTTTTTTTTTTAAATCTGATATTTTTTTATATAAATATATAATTGTATTATAATTATTTTATTTTATTCTGGTATATTTATTGATTTTTATATTATAATAAAAATTGTATACTATTTATTATATTATAAATTATTTTTACATTATTTTTGTACATATGTTATTTAATTTATTATATATTTGTATATTTTACTAATCCATTGCAGGGTATTTGCGCAGCTAGCACTACCGTTTGAAGCCTACGCTTTAACTGTTTTGCATACCTGGTTGCTCTATTTTATTTTCTTTTCATTAACAAAAAAATAAAAATTAAAAAAAAAAACGTTTTGTTTGTACAATTAATATCAAGTTAATTAAAAGTTGTAATTCACTAAGCAAACAACTGAAGACTGTGTGCAAAAATGAGACAGAGACAAGGTGAGAGAGAGAGAGAGAGAGAGAGAGAGAGAGAGAGAGAGAGAGCGAGTGCCAGACAGATGTAAAGGTAGCAACTGAGCAGTGAATGAGTGAGTGAGAGAGAGAGAGAGAGATAAAAAAAAAATAAGAAGGCAGCGCCAGACACTTGACTGACAACCTGTTGATCTTTTGTAGTATTTGGCGCTGCAATAGACACACACACACTCACACACACACACACACTCACACACACACTCACACTCACACACACACTCACACACACACACACACACACACAGTTGCATACATGGAACGCTGGGCGGACATGTGGCATGCTAATTAGTTGTTTTTATTGTTGTGCTTGTTTGGCGCTATTGCAAAAGACTCAATAACAAAAGTCACTCAAATGTCAAGAGAAACAAATAAACTAAAAACTTCATCAAATTGCAACAGTTGCAATCATTTTGTTCCCCCCCCCCCCCCCCCCCCCCTTTTGATTTCCTCTTTCTGGCTCAAATGAAACATAATCTTCTTGCGAAAGAACCGCTGATGTATGATTGAATATGTATACAAACCTATTATACTATAAATAATTATTTATTAGCCATATTTTATAGGTAAACCTAGTTAATTATTTGAAGTGTTTGTGGCATATACTTGCGGGTTTGTTATTGTTTTAGATTTCATCGTCAGAGCTTACCTGAAATGGAAAAAAGAGAAGAACACATTATTAGTTGTATTATTTTCAGAAATGTTATTTGTTTATAAGCTCTATAAAATGTTTGAGTAAGAGAAAATAGGAAAGACAGACAGACAGCAAGGGAAGAAGAAGGGCAGTAAGAAAGAGATAGAAAGACACAGAGAGAGAGAGAGAGAGAGAGAGAGAGAGAGATATGGGAGCAGGAAATAGACAGAGATAGGAAAAGATGTATTAAGCAATAGAAATAACTTTAGGCTCGAATCATTTTGGAAATGTCATATATATGTACATATATATAATAGAAATAAACAAAAATTATATAAAATTCTATTTTATTTATGGCATGATATATGTATAATAGAAATCTTTTCCATAATTATAACGGCCAATCGTTTATACAGACATATAAACAAGAGATACTACTCTGGCAACAATCTAGCTGAAAATCTGGCTTAATATAGGCGGTACTTTGCCGTCGCTTCCACACACACACACACACACGTGTGCACTTTCTCTCTTTTTTTTTCTATATTCGCCAATACTAACCATGACGACCTTGACAATGCCTTTTGTATGGAGTAAATATGTATGTGCGTATAAAATTATATATATATATATATGTATGTATGTACATATATTTGTTTGGCATACATATAATTAATAAAGGCAACAAATTATATACATATATTTTGGTTTGTCAATGCATTGTTTCATATATAATTTATTTTATTTTTTGTTACTTTTTTTTTTTTTTGACTGTTGATAATCAGAATACAAATTAAAACAAAAATTGCAAACAACAAAAAAATAAAATAAAATGAAATGAAAATACAATTGATATGCCTTATTTGTACATGCACAACTATAATATATATAATATATTTTTTATATAATATATATGCGAGTGTATATATGTGAGTGTTTGTTTTTGATGTGTCTTGAGGACTGCGTCACCGGATGTCAACCAAAAAAAAAATATATATAAAATAAATATATATATTTATATATATGTATAGTAATTGTCAAGTGCTAACTGCTGATATTGATGCTTCCCATATAGAAATTAAAGAGCATTAAAAAAGTCAACCAAAATGAAAATGAAAAGAAATTAGTAAGCATGACGGAATTTGTGTGACTGTGTGTGTATTGTTCAGGGTCAACTGAAGCACACACACACACACACATGCACATTTCACACATACTTATAGAAACTGGCTTATCTTACATTGCCTTATCTGGCTGACCGACCAGGCAAGAACAACTCCCAAAAACTCAGCAAAACCAATAGAAAAACGAACACACAAAAACACCAACAACAATTTACAACAACAATAACAACAACAACAACAATAACTGATCGCACAAGAAAGTAAGAAATTACAAATTTATGGCGCATTCATTGTCATCAACGCGTCGTCCTCTCTCTCTCTCTCTCACTCTCTCTCTCTCTCTGCATCTGCATCAAGTCTCTCTTTTCTCTGACTCTCTATAGCATTCTTCTTCGTTCGCTACTCCAGCCTCAACATCAGCCACAGCTTTAATACGTCTTGCAATGAGTCATAGCAGCTAAACAACAACAGCAACAACAACAGCAACAACAACAACAATAATAAGTCACAATTGTTGGCAACGTCGTCAAGTAGCTCAGTTGAGATGTTGTCGCTCATTATGCTCAAACAGAGCATACCCTATAAAACTATTTAAGAACTATGAGTCAAGAATTTATACTAAATATATTTGTTTATATAAAGTATATAGTAGATGCTATTTAAGCTTAATTTATTATTAATTTAAGTATCGATACTTTTCCCATACAGTTGCATTGCGAGGTATCTTTGTTTGGCACCTTTGCCTAGTTCATTCTGATTCGTTTTCTTAGCTTGGCTTTTGGCGCTGTTTTTATTTCGTTTTCTTTTTAAGTTTTTTTGTGTTTTGTTTTGTTTTTGTAGTCAATTGCCGTAGCGTTGCCGTTGCCGTTGCCGCTCGATCAACCTTTGCAAATGACCCAAATTTGGCGCATTATTCACAATCGCTTCGACTGCGACTTCGATTTCGACTCCAACTTGGACTTCGACTTCGGCTTGGCACTTGGTGCACTTGTCGTGCAGCAGCAGTTGAGCGCGTTGCTTGGTATTTGGGTTTATTGGGGTTCGCTTGGGTCTCTCTCTCTCTCTCTCTCTCTCTACACTTATAATGGGTAGCATAGTTATGTGATGCTATATGTGACGCATAACAGGGCATGCTCAAAGTAAGATGATTATTATTATCAACGTAGTTGAGTTGAGCAACTTTTGCATAATTCGTATCTACCCTACCTATATATAGATATTATTATTAGCTTTAAACTTTGATAAACATATCTGTTTGTTAGGAATGCAATGTCAAATATGTACTTCTTGATATGATAATATTATTCATCTTATCTACATAATATTGTTATTTTTTTATCATTAAACTTTCTGCTATACAGTCGCATGTACACAGCTGTAGCGGCATCTTATTTACATTGATATACTCTATAATAACAGAAAGCTGCATGGAAGTAATGGGAGCAATATTAACAAGAATATCTTGAAAAATTGAATATATATTTGTTATATGTATGTAGCGTAGGTATATACCGTATATCAACTCTCAAGCAGTTTGAATGATAATGTTACCATATATAGCATTTCGCGGTCTGCCACGCCCCTCGTGGTAACTAAAGTCAAATCTTAGCACTTTTTATCAGTCAAGTAAGGCCAATGAGTAAATCTTTCAAATTTCAAGCCTCTTTCTCTGGCTTAAGTTGAGCTAACTAATATACTCATTTCAGTCAATGAACGGGCATCAAAATCTAATCATTCCCTACCAATATCGCAGACATGACAAAGGGTATTCACCCTTTGGTTGTTTTTGGTGTGGTTTAAGCCATGTTGTTTCGACTTATTGCCCAGCGGCCTGGCTCATACAAAATTCTGTTACAGTTTCAATAATGTTGTTGTTGTTGTTGTAACTAATTGAAAGTTAATTTGCACATGAATGCAACTGTGAAACTTTAAAGGTACGCTTTGAATGTTAAATTGGCTTGTTTTTTGTTTTTTTTTTCGACTGGTTTTGCTGTCTGTCTGTCTGTCTGTCTGTCTGTCTGTTTACTGTTTGTTTAGCACTTTTACTTTTTCAATTTCATTTGCAATTATTTTGGTCAACTAACACAACGGCTGGCTGCCCTTCACCCAATCGAAGGTTGTGTGGTGTCTAAACCTTAGCCACGCCCCCTCATGCCGACATGGCCGTCGATTTGTCGACTTGTTGTTAACTAGATTTCACCTTAAATGTTATTTAAAAATTTCGTATGCAACTGAAGTAAGAGCTACTGCTACAAACTTGACAGAAAGGAAGGTACGAAAAATTTTGTTGGCCACGATTGATAGACAGCCGCAATTTATTTGTCTTAAGAGAGATTTGTTTTTTCTTTTTTTTTTAGTAGCAAGTATCTTGTATATGCCATATTTATAAACAGATTTAAGCTGATATTCCAAGCCAGTCAGATTTACCAATTCACAGCTTTCAGCTTGAAATATTCCGCTTTCATCCGTTTCCACACATTTTCCGCTTGTGCGAATTTTCGCAAGCTCAAATTAGCGGATTTATGAAAACTGTTAAGTTGTTAACATATGTTAAAATTTTATCTTATTATTTTGAGTATATTTACAGAATTCATTTACAGAATGAATATTCAAATCGTTAACGTATTCGCCTAATGTTATTAACATATTTACAGAATGTTAAGTCATTAACATATGCGCTGATTATTATTAACATATTTACAGTACGAATGTCGTCCAAAGACTATGTTGTCCTATGCTGCCTTTGGCTTATGCTAAACAGTTAGTGGGTCAGAAGAAAATATATATATATAATATCTACCAAATGTGGTCAGACATGCCGATGACATTATCACATGGGACAACAACAACAACAACAAAACACACACAGATATATTAAAAGCTTTTTTTTCTCCATTTATTAAATTTTGTTGTTTTTAGCAGAGCGAAATTTGGATTTTTGTTCAGTTAGTTAATTGACTTTGTCTTTATTTGGCCAAGATTGAATATCTAAGCTGACATTACCTACGCGCGCACAGACATACATGCGGCTTACATACATACATACATACATACATACATACACACATATGCTTAAATAGAGTTGCCTTTTGGCTATAAGCAAACAATCTACGCCCATACAGACGAGCGTATGTTGTGCGTGTGTGTGTGTGTTGTTGTTGTTGTTGCTGTTTCTTTTTGATGTTTGCCAAGGATTTACCCAATTCAATTTTTGGCATATGTACACACATGCATAAAAAGCAGATTATAATTAAAAAGTGAACATTAATCATAATAAATTGGCTTGAATACATATAATACCCTGTAGTTATATGGAAAATTAAAAATGAGTTATATTGTATCTTGCATATATCGGCAACACTATCAAATCATGCCTGAGTATCTCATAGTCGAGCATTTTACCTTTAAAACTCTCACTTTTCTATTTACCATTGAAATCGGCGTAACTCTCATCGTAGTACAGTTTGAATAATCTCTATTTTTATATATGTACAATAAAAGTCAGGGGCATTTCGATACCGTGACATCAGCTTCATGCCCAAACTAGGGCAATCTTTTGTGATCGTTCTTGCTGTGGATATTGTGTGTGCAGCCAACCAAAAGTGGCGATATAGAAAATAATATACACACACACATATTTATATAAATATACATATATTTCTCTATTACAAGCATGTATTTTCAAAAGATATGCGAAGCTTTGAGCCATTCCCTGATCTGATGGCGCCATGATCTCATATATGAATTGTTTTCCTAAAAAACATTTATTATGAAAGTTTATATATATATACTATACTTATGCCTAACTAACTACTGACTTATAGAACTGTTCGATATGGCTAACTCAAGCACACATTCAGTATACCCATTTTCAATGAACAAGGGGTATTGAAACCAAACTACTACTACTACTACTATGATAAGTAAGAAACTCTATAAAATGTATGTTTATGACCATTTATGGTTCATAGCATATATTCTACCATATAAATAGATCTATTTTGAACCAGCGAGAGAAAACAGCTAAAATAAACTGCAAATTTGATGAAAGATAAAAGATATTTGAGGAAGTTGTTTAACATAAATCACTTAAATTCATTTCAAAAGATCTATCACAAAATCTGTAATGGTTCTCGACTTCTAAAGCGAAACATCGCCAACAAATTCATGCTCTTTGCACACAAACACACACACACTCATACATAGTTCATTGATCTATTAAAAAAAAAAATAAAATAACAACAACATTGTAAATATTGAACAGCATTTCAAATGCAATCCACACAAATATCAATAAAAACTATGCCCAAAATCCGAACAATATTTTCGATATTGATCTATAAATAGCAATACGAGCACTGCGAGAGCATGTTCACCTGGATGAAGCAAGTACCTGTTAGACGCTAGTCACCCGCCAGATAAACCGCAAAACAATTCTCTAAAATATATGAACAATAGCACAGATAGATAGATATGTATGTATGTCTATTTAGATAGATGTATTTAAGTTTTGCTTTTGTTTTTTTTTTTTTCTCAGAGTGTGATAAAAGAATGCCGCCAAGAGATGTTTGGGTGTATGTGTGTGTGTGTGTGTGAGTGGTGCTATATCATATCATGGCATAACGCTAAACACTTGGTACACATTGGAAAAAATCTATGAAGCGTACGAACTGAAAAGAATTTCACGTCTGCTCAAAAACCATTTGGTCAGAGGCGCTGCTGCTGCTGCTGCTCTGGGCAGACCCGGAGACGGCAGCAGTGGTTGCTGCTGCTGCTGCTGTTGTTGTTGTTGTTGTTGCCACACACATTTTGCGCCAAATTTGAGTCGAAACACATGCATGCAGCAAACACCCGCCGCTCGCCTGCCAGCCAGCCAGCCGCATATTTAAATTTAGTTTAGGTTATTCTCGCATCTCTGTGGGCATACCCCCTAATACACTTCCCAAAGAGTGGGCATATATGTATGTATGTTTGTATATTTACAGTCGATTTTCGTTAAGTCAAACAAGTTCCTTGCAGAATATCAAGTTCGATAAATCGTAATATTTTAAGTGTTCCCACTCATACTCATATTCATATTCATATTCATATTCATATTCACATTCATATTCATACTCATATTCACATTCATATTCATATTCATACTCATATTCATATTCTTATTCATATTCATATTCATACTCATATTCATATTCATATTCATATTCATATTCATACTCATACTCATACTCATACTCATATTCATATTCATATTCATATTCACATTCATATTCATACTCATATTCACATTCATATTCATACTCATATTCAAATTCATATTCATATTCATATTCATATTCATATTCACATTCACATTCACATTCACATTCACATTCACATTCACATTCATATTCATATTCATATTCATATTCATATTCATATTTTGCAATATTCTCAAATTACAGGGTATCTGTTAAACATTGTCTCTACTAATTTTGTGCTCCGATATTTGAACAAAGTAAAATGAAAAATCTATAAAAAAAAATTATTTTAATCTATTTCATTTTTTTTTTATTTTTTATAATTTTTATAATTTTTTTATGATTTTTCATTTGTTTTTATTTTGCTCAGTTTATGTGTGTGTGAGTGTGTGTGTGTGTTTTTTTTTTATAATGTGTCTGCTTATAAAGAAATGGGAAAGTTTTTGTTGTTAAATTGCGCTGCCTTCATTTGCACTAATTTCAAAAATAAAGAAGGTAAATTTCATTTGTTATTGTTTTTGTTGTTGTTCTTGCCATGAAACGGAAATATGGCCATTGAAGACTGTTGTAGTTTTTTTTTTCTGTCTATTTTTTTTTTTTTTTGGTTTTTGTTTGATATCATTGTTGGAGAGCAGACGAAGGCCGTCCCGTTACTTATATGAAGTGCTAATTGTTAAAACACTTGAGGAAATTTAGTTTGTTTTATTTGCATGGGTTGTGCGTGTGTATGTGTATATAATATATATCTGCAGGTGTGTGTGTGTGTGTGTGTGTGTGTGTGTTGCTTAGCGTGTCTTCTCTCTTTCCTACTGACGTCAATTTCATTGGGATTTTTTCGTAGCTCTACAATATATGTAGCGATTGCACTTTAGATTAGATCAAAAAGCAAATTTCTTTGTATCAATTTAATTTTTTTTTTATGGCTGAAGTGTCTTATAAGCATATTAATATACTCATTAATGAAAGTGAAATGAGTATATTCGTTTTGTGCAATGTATACAGTTACATTTCGTAAATGAGATCAAGGCCAATTGGTATATAATTGATTAGTTTTTTATACCCTGAACCCATTGAAAATGGGAAATCAGGGTATAATGGTTTTGTGAAAAGTATGTAACAGGCAGAAGGAATCATCGCAGACCCCATAAAGTATATATATTCTTGATCAGGGCGATGAGCTGAGTCGATATAGCCCTGTCCGTCTGTCCGTCCGTCCGTCCGTCCGTCCGTCCGTCCGTCCGTCCGTCCGTCCGTCTGTCCGTCCGTCCGTCCGTCCGTATGAGTGCGTCGATCTCAGAAGTTATAAGAGCTAGAGAGCTGAAATTTTGTATGTAGACTCGTGTATACCATACGCAATACGAGTTTATGAAATTTTTTCGATAACTCATTCGATATCTTTTTTATCGAGGATATTCGATAAATTGATATTGTTTTTTCAGCCTAATTTGAACACTATTAGACATAGAGTCTTCAGATTTGTTGTGTATATACATTTGATGAATACACACATTTTGTCATTTACAGATTTTGGATACCACGCCCCCTTCGCCCCCAATTCATAAAAAACGTATTTCAAATACTAGAGACTTGTGCTTTGGAATGTACATAAATTTACACATTATGATTACGCTCTGAAAGTTTTATTAATATCGTACGTCTACAAACGAAATTATTCAACAAATAAATTCGCATAGTAGTGCCCACACTACAGCGCAGCCCAAGCGCAGTCGCTGCTTACTGCGCAGTTAGCAGAGCGCGGGCTTATGCGTGCGGGTGGATGCATGTGTATGTATGTATGCATAAAAGAAGTGCAGAATGATTAGAATATCAGGTTGGAGGGTTCAGGGTATCTCCTAGTCGAGCAGTCTCGACTAGAGCCTTCTTACTTGTTTTTTTCTTATTTTTATTATTTTCCTAGTTTTATTTTCCATTTTCAGTCAAAGCAATGCTACAGAAGAGAATCATTTCAGACTCCACAAGAAATATTGTAAATCAGGGACACAAACATATGTTTCTGACATGTTTTACACAAGATTTTCTAAACTTTCTATTGATATTATTATGATAAAAGCGGAAACTGAAAGTAAGGCACGATTAGCACTACAAAAGAATCGAATGAAACATCAAACAATGTATTCTGTTGCAAAAAAAAGGTTCTAAAGATGTTGACAAGTTGCATAAAACAAAAGAGGGAGGCAAAGAGCGAGAGAGAGAGAGAGAAAGAAGATACAGAGAGAGCAAGAGAGGAGCCAGTGTTAATATCGCAACGTTGATAAATCCGCGATTCGAATGCGCAGACATCAACAAAATCAAAATGTATAGAAAAAAAAAAAAACATTAAATATACGTACATACACATGCAAATACATATATATTTATACAAAAGAAAAATATTAAAAATATATATAAAAAATGTGTGTATGTATATGTATGTATGAATATAAAGAAAGAAATCGGTGAAAACTTTGCATTTTGTGCAATGGCACGTATTGGGATAAAACAGCGTGCAGAAGCAGTGGCTGTGTGTATGTGTGTGTGTGTGTGTGTGTGTGTGTGTAGGGGCGGGTGACAGAGACGTTTCCAAAGAGGGGCGTTGTCAGGGCTGATGCATGCAGAAGGGGGTAACATGGAGCTGGCGCACCCACGTTGCGGCGATGCTGCGGCTCTGGCACGTGTGTGTGTGTGTGTGTGTGTGTGTGTGTGTGTGTGTAAGCAACTGCACTTGCGATTATCAGACAAATACACACGCACACACAGTGACTAGGTAGGTGTGCGTGTGTGTGGCTGGAGTTCGTGATGAAAACAAGCTGAGAGAAATAAATAAATACGCGACAAAATACAAATAAGAGGCTGCTGTCATAAATATGCACACACACAGAGAGAGAGAGAAACACACATACATATATACACAATATATATTTGTACATATCTATATACTTATATTACAGTTATACACTAGCTGTGCACACAAGCAATAAGTTTGCATTATTCATGCTTTTGCCTTTTACAAATGTCTCTTAATATATATGTACATATATATGTTTATATAGTATATATATACATTTCTACAGCCCGAGCCAACATTGAGTGTACTTTACGCAGTAATAAAATTAATGAATTTAATGCATTATTATAATAATAAATATTAAATATAATTATTATTATTATTACTATAGTTGCTTGCGCTACAAAAGCGACAAGAATTTTACTTTAGCTATATTTCGACTTTAATGTGATATTATCAATATATATTTATCGATATCATTCATTTATGCATGTAAATTTATTGTAATTGAAAATGTCAAACAAGATATATTGATTGTTGAATTGATTCTATAGATATATTTTTTATAATACTTTAAGCACTTTTACAATACATTCCACAATTTGAAATGTCTTTAAATAATTTATTTACAAGCCCTATCAATCTCTTCGATACCAAAATATCAACTTATCTGGTAATCGCCTCAATGGAAATTGATCACATTATCTATATAGTCCAAAAAATATATAGGTAATATCTTAAGAGCGTTAATGATGTGCTTTAGAAATCTACAAAACAAATATATACACACATATACATATATACTTGTGTACATATACAAATTAATTAAAACGTTTGCCATCTATTAAGATATTACACTTAGAAACCTGTCAAATTGAAGTGCGGTACAGAAACTCGTTTCGAGTCTTGTATTTTAAACAAATTTTGTTTAATTCAGGTTTGCGGAGATTTGAGCATGTGAGCAGCTCAATCAAGTTTATTGATATCAAGCTCATCCATTATCATATGTTATATGTATATAAATACGGTATTGTTTACAACTAACACGCGTTTACCAACACTAACAAGTATTTGTATTAATTTCGTTGTTAGCTACTCAGCGAGGTTTCCCAAGGTTTTAGCCCATTTGTTCTCTATTCAATAAGCTTGCTGTGAGAGCACATTTACCAACACTGTTATTTATATTCTATCAACACTGATAAATGTATTATATGTATATACTTTATTGCATTCTCGGTAAGGATCTACCGAGTGGCCTCAATCGAGTTCACCAACTAGGTAACCTCGTTTTCCAACACTGTCTTTCTTTATATGAAAGCTCTTCATGCCCAGTTCCGCAAATATTCTTTTTGCATTGCATAAATTGCTCTAATATGTATGTATACATATTTATGTATATATGTACATATTGAAATATTGATTCGATTTTGCATTTGCGTCAGAGCCCTTTATCGGAATATTTGAAATTCATGCTTTTGTTATTTTTAACAATTGATTTTTGTATACTTAAATATACATTTCTGCGCTTGTTGTTATTATAAATTTTCAACTTTTTGGTTTTCTTTTCTTTCAATTCAATTCAATTTCATTTCATTTCATTTCAAGTGCTGAAACATTCATTCATTGGCACGAACTGCACGCATCTGTTGGCCATATCATATTATTTACCAATTGACCAATTATTAATAAAAATATTTCAAGCGAGCCCACAGAATTGTTGCGCTTATTTCGACATTTTGAATAAATATCAAAAATTAACAACAACAACAGCAACAACAACACTATAGTTTCTAAATTCACAAATGACAATGGCAACAACAGCAACACAATTTTACAAGCAACAAAACGTTCAAGTTACAACTTACAACATGGTGAAAGATGTAAAGTACAAATTCCCAGAGATCTGTTGCTCTGTCTCTCTCTCTCTCTCTACCGGCCACTGTCTCTGTCTCGCTCAGCCCAGCTCTCTCACTCTCTGTGTGTATATCTTATGCGGAAATGTTATTCGCTGTTTACAAGAAAATTGTTTTAACATTTTGTTGTTGTTATGTGCATCTTTCCCTTTTATATATGTATGTACATATATATCTATATGTGTATATACATATACATTTTTTAAGTACATACATGCCCTTTATGGAAGCTGTAAATTACACAACCCAACCGAATTTAGTAACCGAGAAAACTTTTTCGAAGGTTTTCCATCAGCTTCGTATTCGAAACGCAATTAGATTTTCGACTTATTCTAAATGAAAGTGGCGAAAACTTGATGCAATTGGAGTCATTTAAATTTAAGAAATGTTCAGACTTCTCTATCTAAATATATTCTATAAGCCTGCACTGATTATAGTTTAACTATGGAGTATGATTCTTGGTAGTTAAGTTTAAACAAAGTTCGTACACTTGTGTTGTTCTTGTGTTTAAATTTAGGATTTTTTATCATTTTTGAAATACCGTTAGCCGTGTTATCAATAACACAAAATACCAATTAACAGCTGTACAGCTGGTTTTGAAACCTAGAATTATTTTAGCTATGTTACTTGTGCAATAATAATAGAAACAACAGAGGAAATACTTTCGTATTTAAGATATATAAAATTACGAGAAAACGAAATATTTTCATATATATTTTTTTTAAGATCATTTATATAGGGTTTTTAATATGTTATGATGATGTAATAAATATTCAAATATTTATTACTTTTTATTATTTATATATATTTACTATAATTATACATATTTATATATTTATAATAATAAATAGGAGAATATTTCTTAAATATGTATTTATATATATGTATGTATATATATATTTTATATCATTTTTATAGGGTTTTTAATATGTTATAATGATGTAATAGATATACAAATATTTATTACTTTTTATTATTTATATATATATAAATTATACTTATATATATATTTATATATTTACAAATATGAAAGTATTTCTTGTTATTGTACTAAATCTACTCAATCTATAGAGTACCTTTCTGTCGACTTGCTGAATTTTCTTCTCTATTTCATTTCTTCAAATTATTTTTACTGGCTTTTGGCATATGGTTTACGAAATCGTATTTGGATATTACTTGGTCTAAGCCCTCATGCTTCCTCTCTTCCTCCTCTCTTCTCTGACAAACTGTCTAAGTGAATGAGAGTTATGGCAGACGCAATGTGTGTTCGTATGTCACAATTAGCTGCCGCTCTGCAATGACTGTAAAAATAATTTGTTGTGTTGTTGTTGTGTGTGTGTTTTGATAGTCATGCAAATGTCATCGCATTTGTATAATAAATTAAATTGATGTTGTTGTTGTAGAAATTACAAAACAACAACAACAACTAGTACTACTACTACAACAAGCACATCTATAATTAAGTAGTTAACTAGTTAGCTATTTGCCGCGTTACTTGTTTGGTAAGTTGATTATAGACTTTAAGCACACGAAGCAAAAACTTGCTCGCTCCAATTGTCGCTGATTTGCGAACGATTAATAATTAACAAAACTAAAAAAAAAAAAAACAAAAGCAAAAACAAAATACTTAAACTTAATTGCAGAATATTCATATATACACATATTAAAATATGGTCTGCCAGGGAATATAAATAAACAAGTCAAGTACAAGTCAGGATTATCATAATGATAATGATCTAAACACGATTTGCTATAATAATAGACGTCTCTGTGCGGGGCTCGGGATATCTGCTAGTCGAGACCGACCAAGGCACTTTTAGTTAGGGTATCTGATAGGTCTACTTCCCCCTCTCATATTCCAATTCAGCCCTTCAAAACCCTCAACTTGCTCTCTCACTCTCTCACTCTCTCACTCTCTCTCTCTCACTCTCTCTCTCTCACTCTCTCTCTCTCTCTCTCTCTCTCTCTCTCTCTCTCTCTCTCTCTCTCTCTCTTTTACTCTCTACTTTGTGATGAATCGAGATATTTGATCCTATAATAAACATTGTACAAAATACATTTCATGCATCGACTGCCATAGCCCACATACATACATACATATAAACGTGCCACATACATATATTTTCAGGGCGTGCATTTGTCGTCTACAATTACCACGCCCCGAAATCCGCTTGGGTCACTGGGAACTGGGAACAAACAAATATATTTTATACGTTTTAATTGCAACAAATCGGCTTAACTTAACAACTTTACCGGCTCGCCGCGTGTATTGGGTGTGTTGACCATGCCCCAAGACAGTAAGTAAACCACTCTGGGGGCCAAGGACAAGGCAAAAGGGTTTAGCGTTCTTCTTGTTGACATCAGTTTGCAACAACTGCACAACAATTATAATACCCTACACACATTGAAATGTATATATACATACATGTATATGTGTATGCTATATATGGGTGTGTAACAGGCGAATGAAAAGCTCTCGTACTCCCTGCCTATAATAGATATATATAATCCTCTATGTAGTCAGCATTATAGTCAGTTTGCCATAAAAGCTAACAGCTTAAATTGTCTAAAAATCGATAATTATCGATATACAAATTTGCTGCTTTTTTCAGATAATATTGAAAAGATTCCATTTACAGGATAACTCGTAGTCTAAGTGCAGAGTGCCTTTTTTTTTATAGATATTTATATACATATGTATTTAGTATATATATATGTATTTTTGTTTTATCATTTCACTCCGTTCATTGTACGTTGCGTGGTTGACAGAGATTGTGGAGTCATATGGTTTTTCTTGTTATTTGGCTTTTAATATTTATGAGCCGATGTCTTTTGGATGCCACTATAGATGATAATGTTGTTGATCATCATCGTCATCATCATCATGGGATGACTAACACACAAGATCAACAGCAACAGCAAACAGCATCAACTTCATTATTGTCGAGCAGGTGAAGCTTAACTATGCCCGGCCAGACTCAACTCAACTCTTTCTCACCTCTCTTTCTCCGCATCTTTCTCAGCCCGTCTGTCCGTCCAAAGCATTTGTCACTTTCACATTAAAAGAAGTTTGTTTGCCGCTCTTGGCTCAGCTTTTTGATTAGCTTTTAGTGGCGGCCTTTGTTTTAATGCCTTTTGCAAAGAGTGCATCATTAACAATGCGAAGCTGACGTCGAGTTCAGAGAAATAGAGAGAGATATACTTATTCACATGTATGTGTATGTGTATGTGTGTCCAGGCAAAGCTTTAATCTAATCGAAAGTGTAATCATATTATCAGCGCAAAAATAAGAATACCGCAAACAGAAATTTCAAGTTTTTAAGTTCATTGTAAACAACATACAATAATTTCATTTATTATTTATTTTTTAATAAAAATATAAGAAAGAAATACTACAAATTGATTGATCTTTGATTTATAACTTGATTCTAGCCAAGTTTTGAATTCTGTTAAAATTTCTAAATAATTTTTACCAAATATATGTCAATTCGCATATTCTTTGATGTAGAATTTAGTTAGTTGTTTAGAAAGTTTGCATAAAAAAACAATAACAAAAAAAAACTAGAAAATTTTCTTGTTTCGAGCGTCTATCAATTCCTAATTTTATGCCAAACATTGACTAACGAATTTATTGGACTTTTATATAAAGATGAAACGTTTTCGAATGGAAAGAGTGAAAAAAAAAATTAAAAATTAAAAAAAGTTTAATGAATTTATAGAAGACATTTGCTTTTTTGGCAGCGCTTTAAAAACAATTATATATTTATTATACTCGCTCATCAAAAAGTGAGAAGAGTATATTAGAGATTCTCATGAAGGAAGTTTAGAGATATATGGAAATTTCTGCTATATAGAAGGTAATTTTATTTTATTTCAACTATTTCTGGAACTTGAACGTGTCAATTAGGCCCCAGCTGCAAAGTTTTTTTGTATTGTTAATTTCCATTGATTTGGTTAACTTCAAATGAGCCTCATTGCGCATTCGCTGGGCATCTTTTTTTGCTTTCGTCAATTCGTTATTGGCTTTGATTCTTGGTAGCCCAGGGCTGGCTGGCTGGCTGGCTGGCTGGCTGTCAACTTCAAAAGCGAAAAGTCAAAAGCAAAAGATACTTTTTTTTTTATTGTTTCGCAGAAGCAACTTCTTTGAGTTGTTATTGTTGTTGTTTTTGTAGCGAGCTAAGCAACTCACTTTGAATGGAATTCTTTTGTAGACAATTTAGTTTTGGGTTGCCTTTAATGCCTAGAACTTTGTTAAGTTGAAGATTGTAATTATCTTATCTTTTAAATGAGATTACATTATTTATATGCATGTGTGTGTGTGTGTGTGTGTGTGAGTATTTACTTTGCTACTCGTTTCAGAACAGAATACAAAACTGCAAACAGTTTGTCCAAAAAAGCTTTTGCGGACCTGTCATAAAAACCAAAAGTCTTTTTGTCGCTATGACAGAAACATAAATAATGCTGCCGTAAGGCAAATGAAACTCTTTAAGCTCAAGTGATACGACTGTGCAAGTGCGAAATTCGATAAGTGCAAAAATTAAACACAAATACATATATACATATATTTATACAAACATACATATACATCCATATATACCATTGATATGTTCAAGTATTTGTGTTTGCATTTGCATTCGTATCTCTATTTGTATGTGGAGCAGGCGTTCGAGTAAATATTTAACCTGGCTTTTCTTTGCCAAGCACTGAATATCAATCGCTTTGGCTTCGGCCTGTGGCATTTCGCTAATTTCAGGTGCTAACTTATCGAGTCGCATTTAAGACTGATTATTAATGATATCCTAAGTGTGTCTTATCGATAACTTTAAATAGAATTGCATTACGTAATCATAGAGTTCATGTCACATGCATAATAATTTCACAAATCGATAAGTATCGATCAATGACAATGAAAACATATATCGAATTATTCGAACTGAAAGCCATAAATCATAATAATAAATATCTGTGATCTGTAGTATATAACTATTAGATCGAAGATAATTATGTCTATACAGCTTATGTCTCTCAAGACATTTATCGATTACTTTCTTTTAAAAGTGCTAAAAACTGTAATACATTGTTTCTTTGTGAATTTCACTAGCTGATAATAAAATATTAATATATATATATATATATATATATATAGAGTATATATCCACTCGCACTCTCGGTACTCTTGGCACCTTCAAAATTAACCAATTCACAAAAAAAAAAAAAAAAAAACGATGAGCCAAACAATCGCTTTGCGTGTCTGTCGCACACCTTAGATAGCTGTGCCCAAAAACCGAGCCAAAGCAACAGGTAAAAAGAAAACGAAAGAAACGCCACATATACGCGATTTGTCAGGTGTGGGTAGTAAGCTTAATAAACTCACAGAAAACAAAAATAAGAAGAAGAAGAAGATGAAGAAGACAAAGAGCACAGCACTCGACTCGAAAGTGCACGACCAAAAGATACCAAACGCACGTCGCAAGCTGCAAGTAACGGTGCTTCGTCTTATGAGGGCTTAGTGGCAATTCCAAAATTATAAACTATATAGAGTTCTTGAGAGCTGAACTAATATTCTAACTAAATTGGCTAAATATATCGATAATTTTTGAAAAGGAATATCATTATTCTTCTTTTATTCTGAAGTTTCGATAACTCGGGAAATTTATAACAAATTCATAATTCGATTTAGCAAAAAGTCTGCTTTGACAAATCTGTAGAGCATTGCCCAGCGGGTAGTCTCGTTCAACACAATTAACAGTTGCAAGATTTTTGGCAGGTTTTCGAATTCATAGCCAAAGGCAAATACCTATTACCTTTTGACAAATCAGTCGAAAAAAAATAGGGTAAAAGTGACTTGGAAAATTGTGGAAATTAGGAAATGTGGGTATTTGGGAAGGGGGTCCCAAAGATCCCGTAATTGTTAATCGACTAATGCACTGATTAGCCTGGCTAAAGAGCTACGTACACGCATTTTAGTATCCAATGGGGAGGCCTCATAGTGATCGAAGCCGCGATACCCGCAGTTAGACAAGTCGACTGCCAGCTAAAGGTGCGTCATATGCGCCAAGGGGCGTGTAAATGGGGGGCAAAGGGGGCCAAGAGGCGGTGCGGAATGGGACAGCGCTTGTCAATCAACAAGCAACGCCACTTCTATGGCTTATCTAAAGTAACTTACGCGCCGCTAATCGATCATTCTGTATTTTGTATCTGTGCGTGTCTTTCTTGCTCGCCTCAGACAGACAGTGAAAGAGAGCGAGAGAGACAACGAGAGAGAGAGCGGACGAGAGAAGCAGCCCAGGTGAGAGAGATGAAGAATGTTGTGGCTGCTCTGAAGCTGATAAGCTGCGGCGTTTCCAACACAAACTGGTTTCTTGGCCATGCGGCAGGGGGCGGCAAAAACCGATTTCTCAAGCTGAAAGCCAACAACGAAAAAACAGAAAAAATCAAAAGTGATCTAGTCGATGATGCTCAAACGAAAGATACCCTCCACTTCTTTCTAAATGACTTCTCTTTTCTTTAAATATATATATACATATTAAAGAAATTCTGTAGAAGTTAAGAACAATTTCGCATTCAGTTAACAAAACAACTATATCCATTATTCGTTTCGATCAGATAAAAAGGGAAGCATTAATTTGAAGTCAACTGTTTTGCTTTGCATATAATTGCGCAACTTTATGGTTACCCTCGCTTTTATAATTTGTCTCTCTTTTTAGTTTTTTTTTTGTTATTCATTTTTAATTGGCTACAGGGTATAAAAAAATCAAATGATTCATACAAAATTCAAATGTAAAAACGATGCGTTGTTTAGTTTCAGCGCCGGATATCACAATACATATACATATATGCATATACATATTTGTGTGTGTGTGCATGTATATGGCCAAAAAAAGAAAAAGAAAAAAAAGAAAAAAAAAAACATTGTTGCTTTTGGTGGCCGAAAGATTGATCGCATTTCAAACAAGCCAGGCGATCAAATTTTATGCACACATAACCACAGCGCTGAAAAGCCGTTAACATTTTGCATACACAACACATACGCAGACACACACACACACACATGCATACATACATGCACATATTGTTTACATTTATATTAAATTGCTCAGCGTCAGCGTTTAGATGATTCAATGCTCGTTCATGAATTCAAAGGCGGAGTATATTGATTAGCCAAAAGACTTTTGAATAAAATACTCAAATATATGTTTTACCAATTTTGCATCTGTTGACTTCTGTTGACCTGGCCTAAGCACATGCTTCATGAATTTTATTAAAAGATATAGAATTTCTTATATATATATATATTTTTTAGCTTTAAAAAAAAAACGTTGAATGCATATGTTACAGTCGGTTACGCCCTATTGCGATGCACTACTTATTACGATTTTCTTTTAATTTATTTTTGAGTTTTTGATTTAAAGTCTGCATTTTGAATTTATTCACAGACGTTTGTTTGTTTTTTTTTGTTTTTTTTTTTTTTTTTATTTGCTGCAATTTTAAAGCTTTAGAGAAGTTTAGAAGTTTAGTTTTATTCTATCATAATTACTATAATATAATATAATATAATATAATATAATATAATATGATAAAATATGTATGTTCTTTTAATTTTAAATTTTTACTTTTGTTTTTATTTAACTTGTTCTTTATGTTTTCCGTTATATTTATAAATTTTGCTTTATTTCAATTTTATTGTATTCTTTATGTTATTTAGTTTATTATTTTTTAATTTTAATTTTTTTTTATTATTTTTTTTGTTTTTTTTTTTTTAGTTATTAGCCTTATTTATTTATTTATTTTATTTATTTATTTTTTTTGCCATGAGTTTTTTTTTATATAAATGATATTATATTATATTATATTAATATACATATCTATATATAAAATATTTCTAAATATAAATAAGAAATTATCATTCCTTAAATAAATATAAAAATATTTAAGACTTTCCAGTTGTACAAGCTAATTAAAATATTTCGGTACACTTTTAATGGCTCTATATGATATAGTATTTCGAATTGGAACTAAGCCAAAAGCTAAGAAAAAATATACAAATATGAAGACTAACTACAGAGAATGGAGGAAGGGAGAAGGGAGAGAGAAAATAGATTACAGCTATTTATTGTTAGTCAACTCGATTGAGAGGCAATCATATTAAGCTGGATTTCTTCACAAGAATAAAAGAACTTAATCGATTATATAGAAATCGAAATGATTCTTTAGATATGAATGGCTGCAGCAGCTCTTCTATTGATCACTCGCGTTAGATAACTTTTGATGAGTTGCTGTTAAAGCCAGCATAATATCATCATTCATATGCAAATGGCTTGGCTTGGCTTGGCTTGGGCTTACGGCCGATCTCAACTCAATTCTATTTTTGCTTGGCCATAAACTAGAACACTTTCGAGAACTGGCTTTTCAGACTCTTTGCCACGCCCAAGAGAACAATTTCTGAAGGTCGCTTTAGATTTTATATATATATTTTTTGGGGGTATTTGCATTTGAAACCAGCCTCGGCGTTTGATAACTAAATTTGTATACATATATATAGAACTGATTGGACTGTTTATTTTTCTTTGCTTTTTGTCGTTGCTTTATAATCAAATTTGTCACATTGACCCATATATATAGATAGACCTCAACTCGCCAAGTCCAATAACACGGAGCGAGCTCTAGAGTCAAGCATTCGAATCAATGCTTCAAACTATTTACAAAACAAACACACTGAGAATTGAGTTCTCGATGTTGATTTTGCGAATGGCATATTTACCATACTATATGAATACCCTAACGATTGAATGGTCTAGAGTATTTGTGAATAGGGAATTTTAAGAATATTTTCAAATTGTTTAAACGTGATTTGACTCTTTGATAACTCCCCTATGCTATGGTAAATATCTATATAATCTGCCCATCTATAGAGAATCTTCAAGTCGTCATGAGACGACTCTGACGCCTGATTCGTATTTACTTGGGGTGTCGCTCTGTCTATTTTACTGGCGCAAACATGGAAAAGGTGACAAACCTTATGAAGCTAATGAAGCTGACAAAGCCGAAGCCGAAAACAACAAATGAGCAACAGCTACAAAACGAGTACTCAAAAGGCAAACTGAACGGAGTGTGTGTGAGTGTGTGTGTGTGTGCGTAAGTTGAGGTAATACAAACTTGGACTTGATTTGCTGTGATTTTGGCATTTTCGTTTAAATGCGTTCAATGGCATTCAAAAGCAACCACACAATCTAGCAGCTGTGCAACAGGCAAACATTGTTTATGCAACACGAGCTATTAATTGTATATATGTAGTTGCCATATATGTGAGTGTGTTTACAGCCACAGCACTTCAATCAGCTAATCAGTCAGTTAATCAACTAGCTCACTTGTCACAAATACATTGTATTTGGTCAGAATTTACAAGATGAGCTTACTTCAATTACAAAGTATTAGATTATGTCGTATAAACTCTATTTGTATACATATTGCCGAGTTGAGGAGGAGTATATTGGTTTTGTGTACAAAAAAACTACAGACTACATAAATATAGTAATATAATATAACATCTAATCAAGACGTATGTCAACCAAGGTTTTGAAATTTTACCTTAAGATAACTGAAGAATCCCTCTTAAGATTAACAAAAAAAAAAAAAAATCATTTAATGGCGCCCGACTGCAAAATGATTACCTTTATATGTTCTCAAAGTCTTCTTATCAAATTATTTTCTATCCAGTCTAAACTAGTGTATAGCCCAAGTCTAGCTGATCTATTGCACACAGTAAATATTGCTTACAGGGTATTTACATGACATTTTGCAGCTGAGCTAACTTTATATGGTCAATGCGTCAATGCGACTCGACTTGTTGCCTTATGGGAAATTGAAATTGAAATCGAAATCCATATCGGAATAGACAGCCCCCCACATTAATGTCAGATAGCGGCCAGGCCAGGCACATTTTTATTATTATTATGTGCTTACATAATTAGTCGTAGTCAAGGTTAACATCAACGTTAACTAAATGGTCAACTGCTTGAGGCGTGCTTATCGTACAAAAAAGAAAAATAAATACAAAAAAAAAAAAAGCGAAACACACTTCAATACGATCCCTTGTTCCGATAGCTCAAGTACAGTACCGTGCGCAATAGTATGCAAAAATGCTTGTACTGCACATCGATAAGATTGCCCCACTCTATCGATATATGCACATTTATATATGTAATATATATGTATATGTATGTATATATACATAAATAAGCACGATCGCTATTGACTTATTTTTAATCAACTTGAACTTGGACTTGGGTGTGGTCAACCTGTGCACCATAAATTAAGCGTGAATCACTGAACTGATTGAGAATCGACTGCGGCCATAAATTCGATCAATTCAAATTCACTTTGAACAGTGGAATGCACTTGGAAATGCACATAAATAGGGCTTAAACCTATTTCTGTTTGGTATAACAATTGCTAAAATGTTAAGAAAATATATTTCATATTTAAATTTCTTAATTTATTTTATTTTTTTCATTTTAGTTTAATAACAACTTCGATTGCTCTTCACGAGTGTTTACTGTACATGGTATTTACACCTGAGCACAATCGTAAGGCTGTGAAACTTTGAAAACCGCATTGACTTGATCAATAGACATAAAGGTTTTTATGAAAATAGAAAATGTGCACGCCGACCTACACAGACACACACATAAGAAATGTCAATGTGTGCGTGTGTGTGTGTGTGTGTGTGTATAGATTTGCATACTCCGAGCACCTGGCTGCACCTGTTGCTGTTGCTGCTGCTGCTATTATTGTTGCTGCAGTGCAATTGTTTTGTATTTTTAGTGCAACAACAACAAAAACGAACAATAAACATGCAATCGGTTCTCGATAAATAAATTACACACACACACATACATATCCATACATTTGTCTGCATGTAAATCACACACATACATATGCATATGTCTGTGACAAGAGGAACAGTACAAAACAGTGAAACTGCCGTTAAAATGTACACGCTAAAAATTGATTCTATGTGAGCTCGCTCTCCCTCGCCAGCTCCCCCTCTCATTGTCTTTATCGTTCTCTATTTCACTTGCCTCCCCTCTTTTTTCTATAACTACTTGGGAATTGTTGCTTTTGTATTTATTGTTTGTTGCTTTTATTTGCGCTACTGGTTGACCTTGACAGGCATCGACAAACACACAAATTCACACACACATACAAGCACACACACACAGACAGAGCGGCACAGCGAGCGAGCGCATTCTCACGCACGAGAGCGCACGTTCGCTTCACTAACAGCTCAGAGAGGTCGCGCGAGAGCGAGAGGGCGAGTGTAACATTTAAAGGTTTACAATTACCATATGTATGCGTGTGTGTACTCACCTTTAGCGGCACTCATTAGATCTTTAACCTCTTTGATAATGCGCTTGATCTGTTGACTAGTGTGATCCAATTCCTTTTCGTGACGATTCAAATTATCACGAAACTCGGGACTATCGACGATGCATTCCTCAAACTCCAAGGGCTCCAGGCCGCGGCGTATGTCTTTGCCGCCGCCCATTTTTGTTGTTTTTGTTTTTATTTTTGATACTGTTATTGTTGCTGTTGTTGTTGACTTTGCTGCTGCACTGCTGCTGAAATTTGTTTTATGCTTAATCTTATTGTTGATATTGTTGTTGATGTTGTTGTTGTTGATGCTGCTGCTGTTAGGATGGCTGTTGTTGTTGTTGATATTGATTTGGGAGGCGTTTGAATTGCTGCGCCGAAAGCGACGGCGCACAAAGTAAATGTGTTTGTTTTTTAATTTACTCTTTGCTGCAGCTGTTGCTGCTGTTGTTGTTGCTGTTGTTGCCGTATCGCTGTTGCTTTGCTGCTGCTGCTGTTGTTGTTGTTGTTTGTTAGTAGCTGTTGCGTTATAATTGTTGTTGTTGTAATATTTCTTTTTATTAGTATTCGCTGTCTGCGGTTCATTAGTATTTAGATTTGTATTAAAATTAATATTATTAATGTTGTTATTATTGTAATTATTTTTGTGTTGCGTCTGCTTCATAATTTTAAGCAAAAACAAAATTATTCAATTAAATATTTAGTTATATATACATACGTATATATATTTATGTATGTATTTTTTTTATTATTATTATTATTATTCGGCACACTTGTGTTCTTTTTTATATGATTTTTTAAATTTTTTGCACTTTTTTATGATTTTGTCAAACGAAAGAAATGCAAAACAATTTTTTGCGGCACTGTAAAAACAAAAGGAATTATAATTAATACACACACAAGGCACATGCATACAAACACATAACAAAAAATAAATATATATATGCTTAAAATTATTATAATACCAACAAAAAAAAAAAAAAAAGAAACACACAAAAAAAAAATCTGGATGCTCCATTTAAGCAAAACGTGCAATGAAACAAAACACAGCTGAGGCATTGATATAAAATTTATATTTAAAAAAAATGTATGTACATAAGCACTAATGTATGTAGGTATGTAGTTATGTAGATGGCGACTGTGTAAACAATAACAATAACATTAATAATAAAATGCTGCCGTAAAAACACAAGCAAGCAAAAAATATAATAATAATAAATGAAGTAAATTTAAAAACAAAAACACGCAAAGCAAAGCTAACCACAAACATGTGGAAAGGCAGTAATAATAATTGCTTGTAGTACTAACTTTTTTTTCAAATGCATATGCTCAATATGAGAAGAGTGCAGCAGCAGACCCAACAACAACAATAACAATAACGGCAGACAGAGCTGAGCTGAGCAGCGACCCAAGAGCGAGAGAGTGCGCTGTCTAAGCTACGCAAAGATCGTCTCACGCGTTCACTTGCTCACTCAGTCACTCACGCACGCACAGATGCTGGCAGTGCTGCTGCAGCGCAGCCGAAAACGCTAAGGCACGCACAATTATGTTTATGCGCTGCACGTAGTCACAATCTATTGTTGTAGTACTTTGTATTCAAATAGAAATTCAACAAAATTCGCGAATTCTGAAATTCATGAGCAAAGTTCAATCGATTTTTATTTATGTACTTATTGAACTTTCTATCTATGTTGAATGCAAATTAATAATTACAACTCTGATCGTACTATCGGGCACTGCATAAACACAAAAATTTATAGCGAAATTCATGTGGCGGCCGCTGTTGTTGCTGCCCTGCTTTCGTTATTGTTGTTGTGGTTTTTGTTTTTTGCTGTTGCGGCTGCTTGCAATTTGACTTTGGTTTGCAGTTACTTTTTGGTTTCCGTTTGCTGCAACTAATTTCATTTGCTAAAAATCAAATTTCGCTCAGCTATACAACACACACACACACGCATACTAAACACTCTGACACTCGCACACTCACACACACACAGAAACATGCATTCGCCGTCGTTTTTAGCAGAAACTTGTTGAATATGTACGTAAAAAAACTGGTTGCACGACATCAACTACAAAGGCGCGTTCAGTTCGGCATACACAATACAGAGACGTACATAAATACACATACACACATGCACACGCACACCTTCAACAATTGAAATTGCACTGCATATTTGCGTTGTTTATATTTATATTATTTTTTATGATTTAAGATTTCTTTTTTTTTTTTTTGGAATAGTTTTGCCAATTTGCACAACAATTATATACACTCTCTCACGGACACACATGCACAATACAGCGCGCACTTTTGGTCAAAGAGTGCGACATGAACTTTATTTTCTCACATGTGTATTTCCACAAAACGGGAGAAAAAATGCAAAAAAAAAATATATTTATGAGGAAAAAAAAGTGGGAAATAATTAAAGCAACAAAATTACACACTTCATTGCATAATTTCAGCTGCTGCTGCGGCGGCTGCTGCTGCCATTTTGATACGCGCGATCAAGTAAATACGCGTATTTCAAACGCAACACCGCGGCACACACACGAAAAAAAAACAACAAAATGCAATTGTTGGCCCGTCGTTCGCGCGACGTCGTTGTCCGTTCACGGCAAAAATCCAACAAGACATAATCTGAAAACAACAAAAAAATAACAGCACACGTTCACTGCCAGTGAAGGTTACGCTGTGCGCCAGCAGTTATTCAGCGTACTCTGAGAGCGTAAAACTGTACACATGTGACGTCATATTTGATTGCTGACAGGTGCATGCATTAACTAAATTTTTTAACGGCAGCTCTCTAAGTGTGGTAAAATAATAGCAATATTTTTGTTCATTTCAACGAAAGCTCGTTAATGGTATAAACAAATTATTTCCATTAATTTTATGCTAAATGTGACGTCACGAGTACAACTGTTACTCTCTTGTTATGCTGCTGTTATTATGTTGTTTTTAACATAGCGCGCCACTATTTTTTTATAATGCGTTTAAGCTGGAAATTGTTTTCTGACAATCTAACAGTAGTTTAAATAGCAAACTATCACGACTTTAAGGCATAATATTACTATGCAGTTACATTGATGCCAGCAAATTTCTTTTTGGACTCTGTTTACTTACTAGCCGGTTTGTAGAGATGCTATTTGACAGAACTATCGATAACCGTCGTTTACATATTCTTTAACATACTCATGCATGTTAACAGAACGAGCTGCAGTCTTTGCCGCCAGGTGTCTCTGCACCAATTTGAATTTGACGCTGGAATAAACGCCACAACTTTGTTTTTTTTTTTTTTTTTTGAATAGCAATCATTAACGATTATTTTCAAAAAGTAAACGCCAGTAAAGTAATTGATTTTTAAATGTAATTTATATTTTGTATATTTTCAATATGTATATAATAATAGCAATTACACAAAATAATATTAATAGACAATAATAATAATAATCATAATAGTACAATAATGATCGGTATATATATATTTATTTATTCATATAATCATTATATCGCAGCTCAGCGATATCAAAATGAAATCATACACTCAACATGCAAACATACAAAAAATATATATATTATTATCCATATATATATGTATGTGTATATATATTACAAAAAAAAAAAAAAAAAAAAAAATTAATAAACAATGTAATTTGTTGGAGAAATAATTAGTGACACTCTGCTAGTTTTGATTTGAATTATAATCATGAGTTAGAATAAAGAATATATATAATTGTATATATATTTTACGTACGACGATCGTCGATCGATTGGGCAGAAAATTTAATTTAAATAATAACAAAATAATATATATATAAATATATATAGAAAATACATACATAAAGGATATATGCTTGCAGTGGCATGTTTCAGTTTTTTTGTTTTTATTTTTTATCTATTAATGCTTATATACCGGTTGCATATAATAATAGTTCGAATTGAATTTCGCCTTAATGTTTTTTGCTTGATTCGTTATGCGAATTGGAAAGTTTACTAGTATTTGTATGGATATACATATATGTGTATATGTATATACATACATTTATGTGTATGGATCGTCGATCGTTTTGTGGAACGCAAGAAATTTCTAAATTTAAAATTATGTGTTAACGTTGCATTCTTATTATTATTCAATATACATACATACACATATGCACATATATATATATATTATATATATACTTTATTATTTTTTAACGTGCTACGTTAATGGTTTTGCTTTTTCGCTTTATTTGTATAATTGTTTTTTTTTTCTTTCTTTTTTTTTTTTTTGTATGCTCTTTTCTTTTTGTTTTGTTTTTTTTTTCACATAAATTTAATATAATTTGCTTTAAGTTAAAATCTTTAATTCATTAATTAGTAGAATGTTTCGTGAATGTGTTTTCGTTTAACTTCTTTTTATACAAACAATTACAATTTTATTAAATTTCGTTCAGTTTTTCAGCATTAATTAGTGTTTTGTGTGTTGTGGTGTGGTGAGGTTTGGCAAATTTGCATTGTGTGGTGAATTTTAGTTTACACCATTCGCTTTCTTCTCGCCTTTCAAATTCACGTTGTTTTTCGCTGCTCGTCTTGCCAAATGTTGCTTATTTAATTAAATACATTTTAAACATTAACTGTGCCTGCTGTTTTTGCATGTTCATAAAAATTTCTAGTTTCCTTTGTTGTTTTATTTTATTTTTATTTTTGCCAATTGCAAAATGTGCTTTTTGTATTGTTTTTTTACGTGTATATAATTCTCCGGTATAGTTTTATTATATTCTTCTTTTTCTTTTTTTTTTATATTTATAATTAATAAATTTTATTTATTTAATTTGTATTTCTCTTTGCATTTATGTATATATATATTTATTTATATATTTATACGTGTGTGTGTATGTGTTTGTTTGTGTTTTTGTTTGATTTTTAAATGATTTCTTTTTTTTTTGTTTATTTTTATGCTTAAAATATAATAATTTTAATAATAATAATAAACTACGACCATTTTTCTTTTATTAAATATTTTCTTTAGCTGAACACTAGTGTTTTGTTGTTTCTTTCTTTGTTCTTCCTTAATTTTTTTATTTCTTTTCTTTTATGTGATTTTTTTTTTTATTATTTTAAGCTTTTGTTGTTGTCGCTTTTGCTCTGTTGTTGTTGTTGTGGTTGTTGTTAGGCTTTCGCTTAGTTGCTTTTGTACCTGTTGATTAGCGGGGAATAGAGAAAGAGAAAGACCATGTATTAGAAAGAGATAGCGCGAGACAAACAAAAATACAGTTTTAGTTTAACTTTTGAATAAATGAATACAAAATCAAATGCCATTAAATATTTGTTCAAAAGTTCAAACAAATTTTTAGAATACAGATAAAGGATTTTTAATTATAGTTGAATAAATTACAAAAAATATAAAACAAGCAACTAACCGAATTATAGTTTCTGTCAAAGGCAACTTTGTGTGTGGCTCAACAATATGAACAAAAAAAAATATATATGGATATATATAAATATATATATATATATATATGTATAAATATATATATATAAATATATATATACATAATTCACTACGCGTGTTGTTGTGTTGGTGTTGGTGTATTGTTGCTGTTAAATTGGTCGTTTTTGGCGCTCATGCAAAAGGTTAATGAATGCGACATTCAGTTGTAGTAGTAGTTGTTGTTGTTGTTGCGGCTGCTCATGTTGTTGTTGTTGTTGATGATGTTACAACTACAATTATGTGGTTGTGGTTGTTGTTGTTGATGTTGGTGTTGTTAAATGCCTACATATACTGATAGCCCATGTTGCGTCCTGCCGCTGCCGCTGCTGCTGCTGCCGCCGCACCAGGTGGATAATTTGGTGCATATTGCTGGGGTATGCCCATAGCTGGGCCAGCTGTTATCATCAGCTGCGGCTCCATTTGTATTATGTTTTTATGCTCCGTTGTATCATCCTCCTTCTCGCGCTGCGCCTCATTCAGCTCCAGTTTATCCACCTTGGTGGTGTACTCGCGCAGCACCTGCAATAACAATATATATATTAATTATAAATTGTTATTTGATTTGTTGTCGAAATTTGGTTTTACCTGTATCAAGTAGGGCATGGCAAAGTCCATGATTTTGTGTTTCCATGCCAGTTCCAGGATAACATCGGGACGCAGCAAATCGTAGCACTTTATAGCAGACGAGATAAATGTTATTATGGATTGCAAAACTGAACAATTTATAGAGGCAGAGTCAGTGTCTCTCTCTCTCTCTCTCTCACCTGATATAGACATGCCGCAAAGCAATCGTGTGCATTGCGCTCCAGGAACCAGCCCAACAGCTCTTCGGCAATCTCCTGTTTACCAGATTCGGCAGCATACTCCATAGCATCCTTGTACAGTTTGTCCTTTTTGCATAGCTCAACGCTCTGCTTCCAGCGATTGTTGCCTATAGATTTAGAGAATTATATAAGTATATTATGTTATCTATATATGCTGATTTAGATCAAGCCTCACCTTTGTAGAGATAGGCCGCAATGCGACGGAATTCGGTGAGCTCGTGCTTCTCCAGCTTCTGCGCCAGCGCAATGGTATCAAAGTTGTCAAAGCCATCGATGGAATTGCGCAAGCCCTGGTAGTCCTCCTCATCGATAAGCAGACCATTCAGAGCCTCATTGATGGCCTTGTTGTTCAGCGATTGTACGGAACGCAAATAGGGTTTGACCAGCGGCAGATATCCTGTCTTCGAGAAATAGTTGACGGCACGGGTGTGATCCATGCGTGGAGCCAATACCAAGAGCATGTCGTTCAAGAGCAGCGGCTTGTATTCCAAATAGAATTCCGTTGCCTTGTAGTAGAGCTCAATGTTGGCCACCTTGGTGATGATGTCCTTGAAGTGGCCCTCGCGCCACGCCTCCGTCGGATGGGCCATCATGGCGAGCACAGCATTATCATATTCCTCATATTTGTCATAGAGAAAGACCAGCTCGGACCACAGATGCGCCGATTCGGCGGCACGCAATACCTTCGGTATATTGACGCGCGACCAGAACAGCTCCAGATGCTCGCGCATCTTCGAGGGCTTGAACTTGGAGTAGAGTATTGCCAATTCGCTGAACATGCCCATGTGGGCGCGCTCGAGACCCAGCGCCGATTCCAGCAGCGCAATCAACTCCTCGAAATAGCCACGATTCTGATAGTAGTTAATCAAGTCCTCCAGCTCATCGGCATGCACCACAATATGAAGGCCGCACATTTGCGCCAAACGGAACTCTTCAGCATCCACACAGGCGAAGCACACCTCCTTCCAGGTGCGCGTCGAATTGGCCTTGCGTGCCGAATCGACGGCGCCCTGGAACTCCTTCAGATACACCAGCGTAATGGCCAGACGGGCAAAGTTGCTGACATTGTTATAGAGCAGCTTGGCCGCATCGTACATGCCATCGCTGAAGCAGCGATCGCCGATCTTCTGGATGTCGGCATGATTGGGGCCCGAGATGAACTCCTCGAGATCGGCGAGGCGTCCAGTACGTGCATAGGCATAGATCAATTCGCTCTCAATGTACGATTCACGTGCCTTCTTGCGTGCCATTTGCAGATAACGCACCAGATCATCCCAGGACTCCACCTTGCTGGCAACATCCACAACATCCATATAGGCACTGGGATCATCGGCCTTGATGTACGAATCGATGGCCTCCTTGACCAGGCCCTGTTGCAACTGTGCCTTGGCCAGCTGGGACCAGACGGCCGGTTCATTGCAGCGCTCGGCAAACTCATTCGCGCGCTCCAAATTGTTCACCTGATCGATCAGCACCTGAATGGCCGAGGTGTTCACATCGAACTTCTTGAAGATGGCGAACGCCTCCTCGTACAGCTGATTGCTGATCGCAATGTTGGCAATGTCAGGTGCATCGTAGTTGTCCAAGCGATTGATGTAGTCCATGACACGAGTGCGATCCGCCTTGATGGCGGTCAGGATCAACAGATTCTGAAGATTGCGATGATCGCTAAAGACGGACGAATCCAAGATGATCTTTTCGAGCAATTCGATCAGCTCATTGGGCAAATCGGCGGTCATGAATGCCTTGACCGTAACAGAGATATCATCGGGATCCTGTGTCTCCGACAGCGCTGTCTGCACCACCTGATCGATCAGCTGACGCTTATACGGATTTGCCTCCGACAGCACCTCGGCCCACAGCTCAGCATCGCGACGTCCAACCAGATAGCGTGCCTCGCTCTTGAACAGCGAATTCTCATTGCAAACGGCGATCAGCTCACGATCGCATTGGCCCCGCTCATAGGCAACGCAGGCCAAGTGCGGATCACGCTTCTCACAGTAACGTCCGACGACGCGACTGTCGTAGTATTGATTCTCTTTGAGGAAACGCTCCGGATTGTTGTTCGAGTCAATGTAGATCTTGGCCAGGGCATTATGGGTGGCCGGCTCAACGCAGCCCTCATGGACGCGCGACTCCAGCCAGGGCAACAGCAGTTTCAAGCGATTACGCTTCTCCACCTCCTCCACCAGCTCATCCGTCGAGAACTGACCCTTAACGACGAGAATTAGATTCTTGATAATATCCTCACTGCAATCGACATCGAGCAGGCCGCCGACCACAACTGGCAAACGTGATGGATTCACCTTCTGCACATAGATCTCGATATATTTCTGCAGATTGTTGCGGTACAGATAGAGCACCAGATCGTGCACAAAATCGAAACGATCGCAGACAATGATCAATGGCAATTGATCAGTCAGCTTGGCCTCCTTCAGGAAGTTCTTGACACGCTCGGGATTATAGCAATTCGATTCGCGACAGATGCGCTCCACCTCCTTGATCTGATTGGTTTTACAGGCCGCCTGTATGTACTTGAAGTGCACCTCCGGATCCTGCGAGAAGTTCACAATGCTGCTCAGGAAATAGAACAGGCCATCGTAGCTCTTGAAGCTCTCGAATAGATCAATCAGCGCCTTGGTGGTCAGCTGCTCGTGATACTTGGTGGCGATCTGCACACAAATCTGCAAATTCTGGCGCAGATTGGCCGTGAGCATGGCCTTCAGGCACTCCAGTGAATCCTCCACCGACAGTGTGCCAAAGAAACTGACCAACCACTCCGCATTCAGCATATGCGTATGGACAACGGCGCGCTTGATGTCATACAGATCCGTATAGTGTTCCAGGGCGCGCTGCAGTAGGCCGGCCTTCTCGCACAGCTGGGCGATATGGGCGCGATCATAGTGGGTGAACATGGCGTTGCCCAGAATGGCATCAGCCACCTGCGGTGCCGACAGCAGATTCATTTCGAGCAGACGCGTCTGCAGTGCCCCCTCGGCGGGACGATTATGCTTGAGGGCATCCAGCAGAAAGGCGGTGCATTGCTGCACCATCGAATGCTCCATAAAGATGTCCACGATCTGATTGATGTCGGCCAGCGGCTCCTCTTCGGCCACCAGCATGGAGGCAAAGCCGGCGCCCTGCTCCGGATTGCTGCGCATCACCGAACGCAACAGGAATATATAGTCGGGCGTATAGTTGACCTTCTTGGCATAGAGCACGATCTTCTGGAATTGGCCCGTTTCGGCAAAGCATTGGATCACCTTGTTGGGCACATTGGCGCGCAGATAGATGGAGAGAGCGAGCGTTAGATCCGATGTCTTCACCAAGTCACCCAGCTCCTCGCTGCACTCGAGCTTCTCCTCCTTCAGCCACTTCTCGCACAGCTGCTTCTTGCCCTGCAGGAGCACGGGACGGCAGAGCTCCAGCGATTCAAACTTATTCAGTTTGCCCTGATCGAGCAGAATGCCAAAGTACTGCAAGAGTGGCGGTGTCGTCGATCCGGCTGGCGTTTGCACCTGCTGGAAACGTTGAATGGTCTGCGGTGTGCGTAGAATACCTTTGGGTGCCAATGCAGCCACCTTGGCCGCTTCGGCGTATTGGCCGGCGCCAAAGAGCTTATTGAATTTACGCACAAACAGATCCTCAGCGCCAGCCAAATTGTTGCGCACGGCCATGCGCAGGGCGAGATCGGGATTCTGGAGCACCGTATTGATGTAGGGTATGATCTGTTCCTCGTCGACGGTCACGGACAGCACCTGGCCCTTGCGATTGACGCCAATGATGCCGCCGCTGGCCTCGTGCGGTGCGGTCACAAAAATCGTATCGGCCGATATGCGATTCATGTAGATGCACGTGGCCGTTTCCATATCGTACAAATGGATATATCCATATTTGGTTATCAAATAGATGGTATCATATTTTGCGGATACTTGCATCGCAACCGGAAAATCATTTTGTGCCTCCGGCGGAAAGAAGACGTCGACCGCCTTCTTTGGGAATGGCTGATTGCCATTCGGTGGCGTTCCCACCTCAATGATGTGCAGCTTGCCACCGGTTGCGGTGCGTACGGCGAAACAGAACAGCGTGGTCGGCTCCTTGTTGCCCTCGATCTTGAAGGTGGCAAAACTGGCGGCATGTCCCTCAATTGCTTGCGACACCTTGCGCTCCACCGAATACAGTTGCATGGCGCCAGCGACACGGCTGGGCAGCGCCGAGATGCCAACGAGCAGCAGCCACTGCTGGGAGGCATTGCAACGATAATTGATGATCTGACAGCCATTGAGCGAGGAATGCCTATCGAACATTTTCTGTGGCATCGAATCGCCCTCCATCGACCAGTGATAGACGCTCGTCTCGGTCACCAGAGCGAGCGTATTCAGCGATATCCATTTCCAGAATACCACATCCTCGTTCATCGTGTGCGCCTTCATTTTCGACTTCATCTCAATGTTGAAGATCTGCAGTGTCTTTTGCGCTGCACAGCACATAGAGTAGAAAAACCAAGTTTAGATTAGAAAATCCAAGATTCGTCACAATTTAAATGAATTTACTTACCTTTTAGCGCAATCACCTTGCTAGCCGGATTCATAATGGCCGAGTCCGCGGATATCGGACGGCGCGTCGGATTCGATGAGTCGTTCATATCAATGATGACCACCTGGGCGGTATCGTTCGACTTCTCTCGCACACAGATGAACTTATCCGACTCCATTGTGAGCGTGCTGAATGAGAAGGAGTTCGGATTGATGCCGACATTTGTGAGCTGCAAATGAGGAGCAAACAAATTGGAATTTTAATTTTACTATATCTTTATTAATTAAAGATGTATATTTAAAAGTTAATTCCCTTCAAGAACTTCAAACTTAAACCTAAATTGAACTATCGATAATAATCAGTCATCAAATCAGAGAGCGAGCGATATTTAGTCACGTTTTGCGTGAGCGTTCGCATGCACTGAGGCTGAACCCAAAAGATCAGCATTATCATTAGCATTAATCATGGATGCTGTGTGTGCCACCCTCGTCTATTTTGCGAAACGAAATCAAAACATTTATATAAAACGCAATTGACACACTAAATATAAAAAAACAAACCCTTTACAAATTTGCCTCTTGTTCTACAATCTAAACGTTGATCGTCTGGTCAATACTTAAGGTGTAAACAGCGGCGAGAAAAGTTCAAGGTTTTTGCGATCGATAAAGCACTCTCTCGTTCGCTCTTTCTCTCACACACACACATATACAGTCAGTCCCTCTCTCTCTCTCTCTCTCTCTCTCTCTCTCATTTTATCGCTAATACAAGAAAATTTGATATATATTTATACACATTTTTTTGGCGTCTGTTATACGACGTACTATATAATTGTGTGCGAGTGGAAATTTAGTATAAATGCAATGCACTCAAACAAAGGAAACAAAGAGAAATTGCGAAGAAAGCAAGAAGGCAAGCAAACATGAAATCAAATGACGTTTTAGCATTTGATATATCTATTATTATGCTTTCATTTGAAATAAAACAAATGGGGAACAAGAATTGAATCGAACAGCTTGTGTACGCCTCTCTCTGCGATTTTCAGAAATGAAGAATAGAACTAACATCAAAGCTAAACTGTATTGAAATGGCAATATGAAACTACTCTTAGCAGTAAGTTCTATAAGGGAAATTCCATGAAAATAGTAATGTGATCAACAGATTTCGAGCTACTGCTATTATGAACCCAGCTTTAAGTGCATATATTTTTTATATATTATATATTTTAAATAAAAAACACATTCTTAATGCCACATGTTTCCACTTAATGACTGAGCTTTATTTTCTGTGAACAAACTCCTGAAATGCCTATAAAGTTAACTTTCCAATAAATTAACTTTCTGTAAAAACAAAAATGCATATAAAATCTAGTATTCATTTAAAGCGAGCATCACAGTTCAATTTAAAATTAATTTCTCAGTGCAATGCTTCGCTTGAGTCGCGTTTCGCTGATAAGAAAGTACAAGAAATGCCTAATTATCAGTTAAATGGTGCCTGGTACATACACCCCATAAATAAAGCAGCAACAAAGAATAAACAAAAATGAAAAGAATATACAACAAACATTTCATCAAGAAATTAATTTGAATATAATGAATATATGTACATATACGAGCCCTGACCACTATTAATTCGAACAGCATGTTTTTTTCACAGTGCGCAATGTTTAACACACTATATTGTCAATACTACTAAAGATAACACATACCAATGCGTTTCGTCTTAAAGAGAATTTTATTCTCTACACGATGAAAAAAAAATTGTTGCTCTATTTCCACCAGCAACAAAAATATGAGTAATTTACTAAAACGCTTGGCATAACAGAGGAGAAAAAATTGACCACTATTAATTCGAACGCTGCCTAATGTGATTTACTATCATACTTAAAACAATAATTTAATTAATATTCGAATTGTGTTACGTCGCCCATGGCCTGCATTACGCATTTAACTCATTTTAGAATTGATTTTAAAAAATTTTTGCTATCTCTTGGAAATTAGTCCCACATCTCTTGCAATTCGATTTTCAAGTCAAAATTTCATTTTTGCTTCATTTCGAAGCTTGTCTTTAATGATGGTGGCTAATGCCACCAAATATTCTCAGTTGGGATTAGTCTAGGCTAATTAATAGCCAATCTAAAACCTCCACTTGATTCCAGCCATTTTTGGTGCGTTTGGCTGTCACATGATGCTCCGCCCTGCTGAAGTTTTGGTTCTGGTATTGATGTCCGCAAATTACATTTTAAAATATGAATGTATTTTTCAGCATTAACCGTCCTTTCAATGAAATGAAGCTTTCCTAATCCTTTGGCACACATACATCCCCATACCATAGTGCTCGAAGGAAACTTTACTCTTTGAAGCAGTATTGAGGGTATGTTTCTGCACTCTTACGAATGACACGTTTACTCGTATCGCCGACACTAACATCAAATTTTGCTTCATCGCTAAATGTGATGGTATCCCATTGCCTTTGAGTCCAAGACATCCTTTCCCGAGCCCATTGCAAGCGTTTCTTTTTTGAGGAAGCGTAAGCAAAGGTGTTTCCTTGACCCACGAGTAAGATAAGTTATTGGGTACGATGCATAGGTAATAACAAAACATACTTTATAAAAACCATATCCAATATTTTTAAAATGCAATCGCGTCCTTTTTTGCTTGACAGCTTTGGAAATTTCCTGCGACCACTTAGAAGCCAAATTTCTTAAAGATTGGCGTCTATCAGCCTTAACAATTTTGGCCAGTTGTCTTTTGTCGCGGGGTGTTATTGCTGATGTTCGGCCTCTATTCGCAATGTTAATGTCAATATTCCCAATTTTTTTTTTTTAATTTGTATCACCCCATGCATAAACGATTTAGACAAATTTAATTGCTTGGTGATCTCTTTAAGATTTAAAAAAAATCTCTAAGCAAAACTCGGATTTCGTTGAAAATAGGCTTACCACGTACCATCCTGGTTGCATCGTTGCATCTGCAGCAATTTTAAAATTTTTGCCGGTGTATTGCGATATTATTCGCAGACTATAGTTAGATAGTTATTCTGTTTCATTGGTTGCTTTTTTTTGCTTTTATTTTGAGATAAAGGTAAGCTTACGCAGAGTTCGAATTAATAGTGGTCAATTTTTTCTCCTCTGTTATGCCAAGCGTTTTAGTAAATTACTCATATTTTTGTTGCTGGTGGAAATAGAGCAACAATTTTTTTTTCATCGTGTAGAGAATAAAATTCTCTTTAAGACGAAACGCATTGGTATGTGTTATCTTTAGTAGTATTGACAATATAGTGTGTTAAACATTGCGCACTGTGAAAAAAACATGCTGTTCGAATTAATAGTGGTCAGGGCTCGTATAAATAAAACTCTAATACAACTTTACTTTACAACGTTAATCTTTCGACTGAATCATCGAAAGGCAAACGGAAACTAAAGAAAAATAATATTATTTTTATATTACATGTGGATAAATCGTAAGTAATAATACACACTGCTAAAGCGAACGAAAGCAAAATAGAAAGTCTAAGCTGGCTAAATTAAAGAGAGACAGACAGGCAAATGGGTGGAGAGCGAGAGAGAGAGCGCGCGCTAATGGGAGAGAAACAAAGAAACAGGGGGCGTTAATTGTCAAAATGTATAGGCATATGTATGCGTACATATGTGCATGTATTAGTACATGTGTATGTACGTCAATGCACGCGTATCGATTTGTTTGTCTAATTTTTTGGCATTGAAGTAGTATATTTTCTGTGTTAATCAATTTGCAATGTGACCAAATGCACTCAGAAATAACTAAAAAAAATACTAATAAAATATATATTGAATTGTCTGCTGAATAAAATATTTATTTTTAATATTCAAATGCCCTGCATAGGCTGCCTTTTTTTTTCTACAAAACATTTTCACCTTATTTATGTATGTCAATTACAAATTAACATATGGACGTTTCACACTTAAAGCGAAATATGACACACACACATGCACATACCCATATGTGCATACACACGTATAAAAGACGATCTGGTGCGTGTTCCATAATCAAATTTAGTTTATACGCCCCGCTTAGCTCTTGGACTGCCAATGGAATGGAACACGATTTGGGAGTAGGGTACCTCACACATACATACAAACATATACATATATAAAATTTAATAGGTGATAAGCAGAGATTAAAAATAAACTTAATTCAACTATAATTATTAACGCAATTTATCAAAATGTTCAGCAATAATATTTGTATATAAGTATGTAAATAAATATGCATAAAATCAACAGCCCATTATATAGAATATTATACTTTCTGTGAGCGCTTTACCCCGGGGCTAAATCAGGCCAAAGATTAGATAAACAACATCACGCAGAATGAGCCGCCCTCAGGCTTTAGATATGTATGTATGTATGTATATATGTACATGACATGGATACAAGTGAAATTAACAATGACGCTTCGCTGACGACAATTCATACATATGTACATATGATCAGAGGCATACATGCACGAACGCTCATAGTAACTGTAAATATCAGTGCCTACTCTGATTACTTGTGAATCTCTCTTGCGCCCACTGTTGCTTTCCTTCTCTTTCGCATAGAGACATGGCAACAAGAAGAAACGGTTTAAAAAGATCTTTGATTTATTCAATCAAAGCGACAAGCCTAAGTTACAACATGCTTTGCTGTGGTGAATCTCGCTTATGTGTGCACATCTGCGGGTGTGTGTGTGTGTGTGTGTGTGCATGGTGTTTATTTCACCACAGCAGAAAAACGCTTTGGATTAGTGGGAGTGATATACATAGATATGTGGGTATGTAGGTATGTATGCATAAAAATAGCATAACATGCTGCTCTTGTTTGAACTCCTCCACCCACCTGATTTTACTTAACATAGTGTGGCTAAATCAGATAATAATAATAAGTCACAATTTACATTATTCCACTTGAAGCGATGCAACCATTGCTCTGCATCGAAACGAAAAACAGAGAGCCAGAAGTTCGTCGTTACAGAGAAACCGGTTTAGCAATATGTATATGTACCAATACTAATACAAATGCAATGAAACTTCTTATATATACATATGCGAGCCAGTGTGCGTAGATGAGCCGGCATTTGTCACCGGCAGCAAGTGCTATCTCTACCTCTGCTTCGCATGCTCTTTCATTTGAAACCTAACACACACATGCATATACTTCTTACAACACCATGCATATGTTATGTGTGTATAAATATTTCTTTTGCATTTTGCATGCATTTATAACAGTAAAACAACAGCAATCACACCATAGATAAAAACTGAGCGATACGGAAAGACAGAGAGAGGAGAGAGAGAGAGAGAGAAAGAGCGCAAATCTTCCAACTGGAGTAAGTGCCGCCGTTTCTGAACGAGTTTATCGACAACATTCACCCAACTCAGCGGACAAGAAACAGCAATTGAGAGCGTGAGAGTGAAAAATACTGATGGCTGTCAAGCAGAGGGCAGGCAGAAGTCGGAAGGCGGTTGGCTGGCAGAGGCGTTTACCGGCTTGCATGAGTGACTCATTCGACCATTTCGTAAGCCAGAAAAGTCAGTGAGCGCACAACAGCGCAACGTTTTCGACTAGTTTTTTGTTACCAACAAATTTTATTTAGAAATTGGACAGTGATTCACAGCTAGATTATTATGCTCTAATAAAATTTAAATGCAATCGAAATGCCAAATGCTCTTATAATACAAATTGATTACTTTTTATTAATAATAAAAAATATATTGAGATCTATTAAATATATATACACGTATACAACAGTATTAGTGTATTTATTTATAGATGTATTTGTTGCAGGTTCATATGAACTGCAACCACAGTGCAATGTGTTCTTATAAGAATATGCTAAGCGGCGCTTGTGCGTCTCAACAAGTGGTTTTTCTTCACACGCACACATGCACGCTGAAGACTAGAGAATCTGACTAGTATATGCCTCATTCAATGGAATTTAAGGAGAAATGAATACCTTTACCTTAAACAAGTATAAAGCAAACACTCACCTGTAAATGCTCTTGAAAACGTATGGGTAACGGTTGCGTCATCTTGACGGCCTGTTATTTTGGCTCTCTGGTTGGGAGTTACGACTTCTTGTTGTTGTATGCTGTTCTTTGGGTCTCGTTTAATGTATGGTCTAATTTTGTTGTATTTTCTTTTCTTTCGAGAGAGATAACACACGCACTTTTATTGTTGTTTGATAAGTGTTAGTAAAAAAAAATCGGGAGAGAATACGAATACTGTTGTCTGCGTCAACGTTGACGTTGACTTTTGTTTAAGTTTTTATTTTCTTTTTATTTTGCTGCTTGATCTTTTCTTTTCGGTCGTTCGTTGTTATGGTTGCTGATGTTGTTGTTGGTTTCTTTATTTTGTTTCGTCTCGGTTTAGATTTTTAGCAATTTCGTTTCGCGTTGCTTGTGAAGACACACCAAAAACTGCGCAAAGAAAGAACGAAATAAAAAAAAAAAAGTTATATTTATTAATTGTGCTACAAAATTTTTGTTGCTTTTGTTGTTATCACTAGAAAGTGAGGCTGCAGCGGCTCCGCCTCTAAAGCACATAAAAAAAGACTCGTAACGTAACGGTTATCCCCCACACAAACACAAGCACACACACACAGTCATACAAGGAGATACTCGAAAGCACTGCCGAATTTTGGCGAAAAACTGCCTTGTTAAATAATAATTTTTATTAATAATCAATCAAGAAATTTATTTACTATTTGTAGTATTATTCACTTGAATTTTCACATAATACTTGCGCACGACCGTTTGTCGGCAAATACAACAAAATATTAATGAATCGACACCGCCGACAACACTGACAGACGACAGACATAATAACACAAGTACGAGTCAGTGACAGAACGGCCCCTGTGGTGTGTTACAACGAAACACACCACAGCTGCGAGTTGTCGTTTCGTGCGCTAGTATTGGTGCATGACAAAGTCAAATAATGAAATGTCAAAATGCGCGCCGTATGAGTGTGACCACATATACACCTATACAGCTAACTAGTATATAAAATACACCTTTTTATTAAATTATTAATAGGGATTTAAAAAAAAAAATAAAAGGCAATTACAATATCCCTGTAAGTCCCTCATCTGTCTTAATGCGCTACTGCTTCTTTCATAGCTCACCACACTGTCAGCCATGTTGAGTTGCGCTCCGACACACTTACTCACACACACATACACACTTGCATGTTTGCCCGTACACATCCACACACATACGTATTTGTATAAGTACGTGTGAAGTTGTGGAAAAAAAAATTGCTTGCTATGTACATATGTATAAAACACACTTTTTGCATTGATTTTTGCCACGCAGCAATATTAAGAACTTTGATGATGCAGTTTGGCAAACTCAATAGTTAAAGCGAAAAATTAAGCGCATATAACAAGACAGAGCATCGCAATTGCTTTGAACACGTATGCCACATAAACAAAAAAAAATATATGTAGTTTTGTTAGCAAGAAAAACACCGCCCACTAACACTTAGGGTCAGAAATACAGTTTTCTCTTTGCTTGTGTTGTACCGCCTCTCCGCACAATATTTTTTGCAAGTGCTTTTTCGTGTATTATAATATTATATAGAATTTCTTGTTTAACGCCAAACTATGTCAAAAAGTTGTTTTTTCCCCTATATTTTTTAGCTGTTTTTTCGAAGGAGGCGGAAGCGTACCAGTTTATTGTTGTAGGTTAACAATTGCACGTCTGCACGAACACACGACGATACGATTCACATTTAACATTTAACACATTATTCTTATTCGTTAAAAAATACACGAAAGAGCAAAAGTTACATTGAAAAAGAAGTATGAATGAGACGACGTTGGTCACTGCAAGCTAGGGATGTACGACAAATATATATCGATATCAATAAATTCTAGCGATAGCCGATTGCATTAAAAGCCACATAAACATCGAATAAATATATATGTATAAGAATATAAAATCATTTTATATTTGCAATTGCCAGATTTTACATAGAATTTTATGTAATATCACAGCAATGTGAGGTTTATTTAAGCGCATAATTTAATAAAACCACTGTTAGTTTATCTTTCGTGACAAAAATTGTTAACAGTATTGCTCCACTAATAACAGACAACTCCACAATAATCTGCAATACGCGTTCCTTAAAAATAACATGAAATATCGGCCATCTCTAAACTCTCCAAGCCGAACAGTGAATGAAGTTGGCGGTGCGCAAAAGTAAATCTTACTCAAACTTTCAATTTATAAACGCATTTTGAGGAACAACTCCGCATGAAGGCTCTGCACCCGATGTGCATTTGAACAGTTTATAGTTATTGTTATATCCATGTTATTGTTAAAGGAAGCACTGATATCAATTTTCCACACGATTTGTTGGATGTTTTAAAAAAAAAAACACGCGCGTTGCGCGTCGTGTGAAACATATTCAAAAGTTGTTTGCTGCCTCTGTGCAAGTGTGCGTGTTTGTATGTATGTTTGTATGTATGTGCGCTGGCTTTATTAAACATTAACATTGCGAAAAATCAATACACAAGTCCCTCAGTGCTTGTGTGCTGTGCACCGTGTGTGGCATTTGTGCAAAAAATTGTGTTAAACAAAAAGGATAATCCAAGGATAACGCCAGCGAGCGGCGCTTGGCGGCAGGGGCCAAGCAACACGCGCCCAACGCATCCAGAACGAGGTAAAAACATTGTCAATACATATGCAAGCATGCATGCCTGCGTGACGGTGTATTTATGTGTGCGGATATGTTGATGTAAATATGTGTGTATATACATCCTTGCAACTAAATATAAACAGTCGGCGATGTCGGTGCCACAAATAAATAAATCGCATCAAATAAACATTCTTTGAATAATAGAAATATGTATATGTATGCAATATGCATAGGAAAAGATCTGAGCGTGTTGAATTTGTGTTTATATTATTAATTGATGATGCCTTTGTCTCCCCACATGAATCGCCAACTTCATTTCAAGCAGCTAAATATGCATAATTTGCGCCTGACGCGACGCTCGGCCCGGCTTTTTATTTATTTAATTTTTTCCCTTTATTTTTTGTGCTGCAGCAGCAACTCTTGTGATTTATTTTGCACACACACACACACTCACGGATATGCAATGCCTAAGAGAGAGGGAGAGAGCAAGAGAGGCATTGTACATGTATTTGTACTTCCTTTAGCTGCTGTGCCTTTGTTGTTGCTGCTTTTGTTTGTTATTTCGGCATATTCGCGCTCCTGTGTGCAAGAGAGACAGTGAACACACTGGCTCTCATTTTTGTATTTGCCTGCATTTTGCTCTCCTGCTGAGTTTTTGCATTCACGCTTCTGATTGGGACGTATGTGTGTGTGTGCTGTCTTTCGAGCGGCAAAACAGCAAAACGAAGCAACTATTAGTAATATTCCTGCAAGTGCATGAAGCATGTGTATGTATATGTATACATACATATAATGTATTTTTGTGGTTTTACTAGAATTTACTCAATAAATTTGTTAGCCAAACAGTAGTATTATGTTACGAAACCTAACACTAAATATAAATATTTATACAATATATACACATAACGCTCAAATGGTACGTCCAAACTTGTTAAAAAAAAGACCTTCAAATTTTGTATTGCTATATGATTTTGTTCATTTTAAAATTAACGTCTGATAACAACAGTTATAAGCTGACTGCTACGGCTGCGATCCGGTGTTAATATATCGATAACATGCGGCAACTTCAATTGTCAGCTAATTATTTTGGCATTTTCGTCTCCTACTGTGAAAGCTTAGTTATTTATTTATTCTTCTTCTACTGCTACACACGACGTCTTAGTGGATGCACTTAGGTTCATAAGAACTAAGCTTTGGATTTTTTATTAATCGAATTTGGATTGTTATCGCCGTTAAAGCGCTGTAAATATAAAGTTAGCAGGCGCGCGAATTGAATTATTTAAATATGAACGTACGTGTATACATTTGTATGTGATAAATTTGTAACAAGTTTTCCACCCCTAATTACTAGAATGTGCTACAACAATTACAAATTCGTTCTCGGTTTTGCTGTTCTTATTTTTTCTGTCAACTTTTGCGCTTTGTTGTTGCTCTTGCGCCTTCAATGCTATTTTTGTGTTACAGTCTCCCTCTGTTGTCTTCTCTGGAGTAACTTACATACACACATCACACTCATAGATATGCCTACATACATATGTATATATGAATGTAAGTATTTAAGTTTTTTATTGTTTCCATTTTCTCAAAAATATGCTGTTTGTTTTTGTTGTAGTTGCTATTGCCAATTTTGCTTTGGTCTTCTGAACCAGAGAGCAAGCATGCAGGGACTAAGGGTTTATGTTCGTGCTCTCTCAAATCTCGCTCTCTCAAAGAAAAAGGAGTTTGTTTTCTGTTTTTTTTTTTTTTTTTTTTTTTTTTTTTTTTTCTTGTCTGCGCACTATGTTTGCACTTAGCCAATATACAGTTTGCATTGTCAAATTAAACAGCAGTTACATATGCAATGTGTATGTATATTTGTATGTAATTAAAAAGAAGCAATTTTCTATTAAATTGGTATATATGTATGCACTATAGTGGATTAACTACTTAACATGACTATTGCTCCACTTTCAATTGTTTTTAATAGCTTTCTCATCTAAATACTCTCATTCAATAACAAAGCGTTTGGTCAGACGCTTGCTGTTTTTGCTACTCATTATTTAAATACATACATACATACATACGTACATTAATACATACATATATGTCTGTATATATATGCATCCCTTTTTATCGCCTTTTTTTTTAATAACACTATCCGGCAAATGTACATGTGTGTGTAGTATAGGTAGGATGAGAACCAAACAGGTACAATAACATTGGCACACATATTCTCAAATCAATTTTAAGGAAGGGACGAACTAGAATTTCTCTAAGAATTGAAATCCTCATTTATAATTATAAGTACTTTTAAAATTATTACTATACATGTATCTCAAAGGATAAATGTCAAAGTATTAAGTTAAATGACATTAGATCCTGTTAATGTGGAGCAACTACAAAAACATTACTATGCACTTGTACATATATTAAACATAAGTCATATGTCTGTCAACATTTAGAAATTGTTTACGTTTTAGTGCTAGCTCACACCACTGTGCTGGATGCCTTAGTCAACTTCCTTCGCTCAATTTCATGCTCACTGCGCCGACTCGCTCTTTCAATTTCTCTCATTCTGTTTTTTTGCATTTGTGTGCGTGTTCCATGCTCCCTTGTTTTTTGTTGTTCCTGCTTTGCTCGCTGCTTCCTTTCTGCCTTTGTATAATTCGAAAATGCTAAAGTAAAGTGCTCAAAATTGCTCTGCTCTGCAGCAGCAGCAGCGGCAGCAGCAGCAGTAGCAGAAGCAGCATATTTTTGCGTCTCTCCCTCTTCTTCAACCGCAAAGGCAGGCAGCTGCCTGTGTGCTTTCCTGGCTCGCTCCATCGTCTCCATCGTTGTCGTTGCCTTCATCGTCGTCGTCGTCGTCGCGTCGTCGGTTGTTGTTATGCTTGATTTTTATTACTTTACTTTTTCAGTATAATTCTTTGTCTTTTGGCGTTTGTTTAATGCAAAAAAAAAAAGAAAAGACCAAGACAAGAACCAGCAGACACGCACACACACACACATATGGAGCCATACACACTTATGAACGCAGACACACACACTAACGCAAAAACTGAAGATACCAAAAAGGAAGAAGCACAAACTACATTAAGCACAGACACAGGAGTCTGTACAAAATAAAATTTTTGCGCAACGCGCTGTGTCACATTGCAAAAAGGGCGAGAAATTCATATTTAACAACCAAAACTAGCGAAATTCCAACATAACGTCAATATTAATTGTTAATTATTAAACTGTGTGCGGGCAGTGGTAAAGACAAAATAAAACAAAAATACCAAAAACAAAACAAAGAACTAAAAATCAATTTCAAATTAATTTCTTTTGATTGTACATTTTGTATAATTTTTCTTTAGTTGCTTTGCTTTGCGGAGCTAAACGCTATTTATTTTTATTTGTTGTTTTTATTGAATTTAGTTTTATTTTTATTTGGCGCTCGCATGTGGAGGCCAAGCGAGAGGAAATATAACAAAAACAACATCAGAATTTTGGGTAATAATATTACAAATCTACAGAAAATGTTTTATTGCTGTAAAATTCGTCCAAGAGAAGAAGAGTCATGAGAATGCATTTGAAATTCACATGGAACAATAAAGTGAAAGAAGTAAAAGAATATAACTGTATTATAAATTGTACATATTTAAATATTAAATTATATATATGTAATTAAATTAGTGAGTGTATGAATTGTATGTTTGGACTATAATGAATGCATGTTTTCAAAAACAAAAACAAGTTTGCCTTGAATACACATAAAATTTATAAATTTATATTATATTATTTTTATATGTAATACCTTGATTTTTTTATATTAATTAAAACAATTTAAAATGTATATAAAATATAAATAAATACAATAATGAGCAATTATTATTCAATATAAATGAAAGTGAATACCTTGAATATTCAATATCTATGAAGGTGAATACTTTGATTATTCGTTAAATGTATGTATCATATTTTTATTATTATTATATATTATAATATATATTTTTATTATTTTAGTGAATATCTATATTTGGATACTTTATAAATTGCAATGAATATTTAATATAATGAATGTGAGTGAATATTGAATGAATAAAATTAGTGACTCTTAAATTCGATCATTTGGAAGAATTTATAATTCATATATAAAGCCATTGTTTTTTAATATTTAAATAATCACATTTTCTTTTTCTTTATATTTGTATTCCTTTAGATCATCAAGCACGAATTGAGCTTCCTTTAGAGCTTCCATTGGCGCTGCAGTTGGTCGGAGATTGTGAACTGAGCGTGTGTTGGGGGCAACACCAACAACAACGAAGACAACAGCACCAGCAGCAATAGCAACAGCAACAACAACAACAACAGCAGGATGTCTGCCGCCACACAAGAGTTTTGCGTGCGTTGGAACAGCCATTTGGGCAGCATTGGAGCCGCCTTTCCGCAGCTATTGGCTGGCCAGAGATTCGTGGACGTGACACTGGCCTGCGAGGGCCATCAGGTGCATTGCCATCGCCTGGTGTTGGCCGCCTGCTCCACCTACTTTGAGGCCATATTGGCCGAGAATCCGTGCAAACATCCGGTCATCATATTGCCCAGCGAGATCAAGCTGTGGGAGATTCAGGCCCTGGTCGATTTCATGTACAAGGGCGAGGTGAATGTGACGCAGGCTGGCTTGGGCCAACTGTTGCGCTGTGCCGAACAGTTGCGTATACGCGGCCTCTATGGCTCCGAGGCGGCCATCAACTATAAGCAGCTGCAACAGATGCGTCTGGATATGGCGGCGCAAGAATCGGCTACCTCAGTCAAGCAGGAGCAACAGCAACAGCAGCAGCAGCAGCAGCACCAACAACAGCAGCATCAACAACAACAGCAGCAGCAGCAGCAGCAACAACATTTGGACAGCACTGAGACGGATGATACGGCCACCAATTCGACGACATCGACAACAACAACAAGCACAACGGCGCTGTCTGCCAAGCAACAGCAACAACAATTGCTAATGCAACAGCAGCAACAACTGCAGCAAAAGGAACATCGTCAGCGCCAGCAGACGAATGGCAACAATTCGTTGCAAATGCAGCTCCTGCAACAGCAGCAACAACAACAGCAACAGCAGCAACAACAATTAAATGCAGGCTCATCAGCGGCCGCATCAAACAATTCGAATGCAGCTACCGAAGAAGATTCAGCGGATGATGCGAGCAACAATTGGAATGTCTATAGCGAGAACTATGAAGACTTTGCAAACAACAAGCTAAATGCACATCTGCTGCAGCAGCAACAGCAGCAACAGCAACAGCAGCAGCAGCAGCAGCATTTACAATTGCAGCATCATCTGGACTCGACCATCGAGGACGATCACAACTATGTGGCTGCGCATGATGAGGACAACGATAGCAGCGGCTTCATTGGCAATGTGGGCAGCACCAGCGGCCTGGCCAGCAATGTGACTGGACTGTCGCTGAGCATGGACGCCGATCTGGATACTTCGGCAAATACGTCCGGCTCCTCGCTGATGCACAGCTCCATCGATGGCTATACATCGTATAAGCGTGTGAGACGCTCGGAGGCGTCGCTAGCCCAGGCTGCCAAATGCGTGTCCAAGGGCGAAACCTTTCAGACAGTGAGCAACATGTTCAACATACCCGTCTCCACCATACGCTTCTATATGGCCCGCAAGGGCATATTGCCGAAGCGCAAACGTGGACGCGGCGCCTCGCATGCTGGCAGCACCATCACAACGACAACCGGCTCGGGCAACTCAACGGCTGCGGCAGCAGCGGCGGCAGCAGCAGCAGCGGCCACCATGGCGGCGGCCACCACATTGGGCAGCCTGTCGACAGCCGGTGCGCATCATGTGCCCCATCATTTGCCCCTGGATGCCATGCAGTTGAAGCGTCTGACTAATGCCAGCGGCGGTGGAGGCGGCAGTCCGACAACGGCAACGGCAACGTCCACAGCGGCAACAGCCACAGCGGCGGCGGCAGCAATGGCAGCAGCAGCAGCAGCTGCTACGTCATCGCCAACTGGACCGCGCCTGGAGGTGGCAACGGCGGCCGGAGTGCCCTTCCATCTGCTCAGCGATGCGGCGGCCTTCAAGCTGAGCGAACAGCAACAGCAGGCGCATATAATCTAACCATGAGGATGGCTTCGCTTGCACTCAATCTACATGTGAGGCGTGAGAGGCGTGTGAGAGTGAGCCGAGCTCTGTGGGACAATCGAAAGCTATTGGGGAATGGGGCCGAGAGGCGCCAGCTACTCATTGGCTAAGATAAGACGAGAACACTTATACACATACATATACACCGGCTCACACACACACACACACACACACTCATGCGTAGTCGCTTTAAAAGCAATTCTCAACGTTTAAATACAACTGTTCCTCGAGGAAGAAAGTAGAAAGAAAAGAAGAAATGCGAACATGCAACAGTTGAGATGCAGTTAAATATATATATAGTATATATATCTATATAGACATGTCCCTATTTGTACCATACGAAACATACGCATATTTAGATCTAACGTATGTTTTGTATCTTTGGCAAAACACCTCTAACCCGCCCCTAATTGTATGTATCGCTTATAAGATTTAGGATTAGTTTTTACATTGTAATATAGTGACAAGACATTGTTTTCTTTCATGCCGGCGATAAATTCCACACAGAACAACAACAACAACAACAACTAAACCCCAGTCCAATCCAACTCAAACAACCAACAACAAAAACACATTACATTTTGTGCAGTTAACAGACAGTACAATAATAATTAATAAATATAATAATTATAGTAAAAATCAAGCCAGTTGCCTGCATATGCATATATGTATATGTATAGATATATATATATAACATTACACATAAACTGGGCACAAATAGAATGGTGTTTATTTTTTTTTTATATATACAAATATTTGTTTTCAATAGTCATAAATGTAAAAGAGAACTGTATAAAGTCAACAAGAACAACAACAACAAAACACACACACAAAAATTCATTTAATAACTACAACAACAACAACAACAATCACTAGCGCTTAAGACAGCAATTTAGCTGAGAGAGAGAGACAACAATAGCAAGCAACACAAACCCAATATTAAGTAAACATTTGATATAATTTATAAGCGAATCAACAACATTGATATTTAGTATATATATATATATATATTATATATGCCATTTCATGATACCAGATTTAGTATGTTTCGCAATCAGCTTTGTAATTCATAAGTTTCGCATAAAGACTTGAATTATAATTCTGATTATATTCTTATTATTATTATTATTATTATAATTATAATTATTCTTAGCTAACTGAAACGATCAACGATATTGTTTCGCGTTGTGCATTTAAGCTGTGTAAAGACTTGCAAAAGACTTTTTTCTACATCGATTTAAGTTGCTTTAATATCCCGAAAACTTAAGACTTGTATAACTATTTTATTTACATTTTTTTGTGTTTTTTTTTTTTTTTAAACACATGCAAAAGACGTTTATATATTCGATATATATATATATATATATATATATATATATATATATATATATATATATATATATATATATATACCGCTGCGTTCATCAAAATTGTAGTGTGACTGAACACTAAAATGTTTAACAAAATAATAATAATAAATTAAAAAATAATAATACTTTTAAACTCAAATTCAAACGATTATGAAGACAAAAAAATTGTTAATCATTTAGTTGTTGATATTCAGTATTTATTTATTTTTTTTATTTCTTATTTAACATTTACTGTTCACTCACACTAATATTTTAATAAACGCATTCATATACATATATATATACAAAATATATATCTAATATATTAGGAATATATTCCTATCTTGGGCAACATTATATTATAAAACTCAAGCACTGTCTCTCTTAAATGTTTGCCATATTCGTAATGTTACATGTATTTAATTATTATTATTATTAACATATTTTTTTATATACACATTTTTTATTTACAAATCAAATGGAATTTCAAGACTATGTTTTTTGGCCATATGATAAATTGATTGTTTTTAGCAAAAAAAAAAGTTCATTACTTTTGGTTAAACAAATTTAACAGCAGTTTCGAATTCGATATCGAATTTCGTGATGATCTCTGAAAAGTCGTAACTAAAGCGATATATTATTTTGCAAAAAAGAAAGAAAGGAAAAAAAAAACAAATACCTCGTATACATTGAGCATAAATAAATAATAGTAAGCCAGAGCAAGTGCACAGCATTAAAAGTATATTTAAAAAAAAAAAAAGAAAGCAAAGCAAAGCAAAATAATAGAATACAGATAAGAAAAACAATAAACAAAAGCGAATAACGCTTATTTTACACATTGAAAATAAAAATCACAGATCAGCTGCAATTAAAACAAATTAATTGTAGTTGTAAATAAACCCAATGTTGTTACAATAGTCAAAGAAAACAGAGCAAAACAAAAACATGAAAATTTATAAATAAAAGAAAGCCCATAGCAAGCAAATATATATCTATATATATATTTTTTTTAACAATCAATTGTAAAATATGCAAAAACAAACAAAATATTAAAAGTTGTGCTGCGGCTTTTGCTATTCAAGAACTGTAACTATTTTTATTAAAAAAAAAAAAAAAAAAAAAAAAAAAACGAAAGCAAAGTAAAACAAAAACAAAACTATGTATTTTGTTTTGGTCTGCGTTAAAATCTACTAAAAAAAAGAAAACTTGGCAAAAAATCGAGAGAAAAAATAAAAAATAATTTAAAATATAAAAAAAAAGTTGCGGGACTTTAGCACCCAAACATATTCAAATCAAATGCAAGTATTATGTATCAAACACAAACAAAATTAAGAATATAAAATTGCAAAAAAAAAAAATATATATATGTATATGTATATATTAAGTACATATATAGAATGTATAACTAAAGAAGAGATAATTATTAAACCCGATAGGCGATAAGCGAGCGTGAATTATGTTTAAACGCTATACAAAAAGAAAACAGCAACAACAACAACAACAACAACAGTTAAATTTATGTATAAATTATAAATTGCGATCAGTAAAAACGGATGCTGACATGCAGATGGTATTTTAAATAAAAATTGCAAAAATGAAATAACGAAAACGCCTACTGAACTTAACGGGAACTAAGGGGTTTCATCGTAATGCTGGTCAAGATCTCGGCTCAAGACTCATTACACTGGCTTTCTATAGATGTCTAGGAATTTTCAGTTGCACATCAACTTTAGCTTTCCAATAGATCGATAACAGGCAATCGATTACAAATACATATTATTGTTAAACCATCACAATAATGGGTAGTTCAGTTTCATCTGGTTCTTTCACTAGGTTTGTATAGAGTTAAAGTTTTGTTTTTAATAACCATTGCTTGATATACACCTATCTCACTTCTGCTCATAAAAAACGCTATATAGGAAACCTGGAGAATAGCAAAGGAGAATCTGAATATAACCAAAATATGAATTACCACTTCTCTGGGTATATATCGTATAAGAACAATACCAAAATCCGAGCAACTCTTGGAACAGAGCTCGCCTTTCGTAGTTAGTTAAATAAAATTTTAGAATATACTTATCCCATACACATGATTTCCTTAAATAGAAAAATGAAGACAATTTATATGGAATTTGTTTAAAAGTGTTTGTTTTATTACATAGATATCATTCGCTTTGTAAACACATACCTCGTACATAGATAGTTATGAGTTGTATGCGTTCATGTAATAAGGTTAGCCCTTAAATTGTTGTTTAGAATTTTACGAATATGTTGTTCAGACCATCTCTATAATTAGGGCTAAGGGGCATGGATGGGCGGGTATTGTATATATTTTAGGGAGGAGACTTGGGCTGGGAACAGGGGGAGGGCATGGCCTTATCAAGGAAGTGGTAGTGCATGTGTGTGTGTTGCTTAATATATATAAGATAAATTGGTTACAATATATTTTATTTTACTTTTCTTTTTCCTTTTTTTTTTGTTTTTTTTGTTTTTTTTTTTTCTTTTCTGCATGTGTCGAACGCGAGTTCGAATTTCGAAGTTCGCACTTCGAGTTACATCAATTTATTAAACACATGCACTTACATATGCATTAAGTGTTGAATTCATAAGTTGTATATATGTATGTATGCATATATGTATATATATATATATATATATATATATATATATATATATATATATATATTTTGAATATATAAATTCATGTACATATATGTATATGAATATATATATAATTATTAATATTATAATTTTTGAATGTGTGTGCATTGTTTGTTGGGTTTACTTAAGCTCTAAACATTTCATTTAAATAAGTAAATTGTTAATTGTTTAATGTTTTCAAGTTTTTTTTTTTTTTTTAATATTATTTTTCTTTTCTTTTTTATTTAACTTTGTTTTGTCCACTGCGTACATTGATTTCCAGCGTGTTTCATGAACACGATTAAATTTCTCGTTTGTTTTTTTATCTTAAAATCATACATAATGCATGTATGTATGTATGTATGCGTGTATATGTTTGTATGCATGTATGCATCTGTATATGTACATATGTCTAAATGCACGCTCGTTCGAAATGGCTAAGAATCTGCATTTGCTTACACAAATTGTATTTGTTTTGCTTCCTTTCATTTGGTTTTGGTTTTTGTTGTTACATGTTTTCTTTTCTTTGCTTACACAACAAATATTTAGTTATATATATGAAAAAAAAAAGAAAATTATTTACGAAAATTTTTTCATGTTTTAATCCCCATTCAAATGAACCAAATGTGATTAGAAGTGGTGTGTGTGTGTGTGTGTATGGGTGTATGTGTGTTTGCGAGTTCTTTTTTTTTTAAACTAGTTTGTATAAATTGTTGGCTTGCTTTTTAATATTATAATATTTAATTAGTTCATATTTCGAAGTTTCTCATTGTTGAAAGTTCACTTTTTGTTGTTGGCGAAATACAATCGTGACAATAATAATTAACTCTTGTATATCGATTATCGTCGTCAAGTGTCATCGTCAAATGTCATTGCCGATACAAATATATATATGTATATATATATATCTATGTGTGTGTATGCGTTCACACATGCATACATATGTATGTATGTACTTATGTTATATTGTTACGAGCAATGTTAACATTTAACGTATGTATCTACGTATTTCTACACATTCCTCTTTTTGTTATTATTTTGTAACTGTATCACAATGGGTTTTCTCTTCTCTTTCATGTCGCGTTCTCAACTGCATTCATTCTTGCAATTTTTTTTTATTTTTCTGTTTTTTTTTTTTGTTTTTACATTTTTTCATTTGTTTTCCTATTCCCTTTTCATACTTCAGTTCATACCATTTTAGCTATAATGAGGCCAAAATTTCAAAATTTCAAAGTTTCAAAATTTGTTTCTTATCACTTACAATGCTGTTTTAGTTTTTATTTTCAATTTGTTGCTGAATTTATGTGTTAAATTGTTTTTTGCTGCATCTAACGTTGGCCCTTAACAGTAGTTTTGTTTCTGTATATATGTATATGTATGTGTGTGTGTGTGTGTGTGTGTGTTTGAGTGTGATCTGTTTCTAAGTGTACATGTGTGTGAGTGTGTGTGTGCATTTTGGCAATTGTGCGCTGTCGAATTGTTTTTGTTTTTATTTAGCTTTATTTAAATGCATTTTCCACTTACTTCATAACCAGCGGCTGGCTTTTGATAAATGTATGTATGTATGTATGTAGTATGTATTGTATTGCATGTAGATATATAGGGTCTCTATACATACTTATGTTTGTATGGCATTTACATATGTATGTATGTATATACATACATATAAAGGCATATACATATACATATATATGTATCTATATATATAGAGAGAAAAAAAAAAAAAACGATTATTTAAACATAAGGTATACACGACGCTTGAAGCAAAGTAAACAACACACAAAAAATTATTTTGGTTATCAAAATACATATTTATATAATAACGGCATATATTTTTGTTTGTTTGTTTCATCTTATTTTGGCTGCTTGTTGCGTTTTTTGCATTTTTCTCTTTTTTTTTTGTTTTGCTTTGCTTTTCTTTTTTTTTTTGACTTACTAAAAAAACACGAAAACTAAATGTTCGCGATACGTTATGTTACGTTACGTTACGTTGCAATTACGTGACGTTACGTTGCACAAATTTTCTTGTTTACTTTTTGGTTTTATTCTTCAAAAATTTGCATTTTTCATACTTTCAAAAATATATGTTCTATATATGATCTTTGTATATGTACATACATATATATTTGTAAAAATATATACACATATATATATAACTATATATATGTACATAGATAAGAGAGAGAGAGGGAGAGAGAGACCGAGACAGACACAGTAATTGAAATAGTTTCAGAAACAGAGAATAATTATATATGCATGTATGTGTGTGTAAGAGAGAAATTGAGAGATACTGAGTGTAAAGGTCAACTTTACAAGTTGCAGTCAAATTTTACAATTTTTTTGTTTTTGGTTGTTTTTTTTCGATTTTTTTGTTGTTATTTTCTTCGTTGCATCTTTTCAGTTTGTTACGCTTAAATTTTATCAGTTTCAACTTTTTCTCTTTTTTTTTGTTTGTTTGTTTTCTTTGTTTCGTTTAACTCTGTATGGGTATGCGTGTGTGTATGTGTGAGCGTGTATACATATGTGTGTTCACAACAACTTATAGGTAATACAATACAAATATCGCGCTTTGAAGGTTTTATTTCTTAAAAAAAAAGAATGTTTGCCTCATATCATCCATAATACATATTAATAGCCATAAAGTATTGGCATTGTTGTTGGCTTAGCCATCATCAGACATTGTCTATATATACATACATATATATAAATGTATACATATATATACATACATATACATGACAATAATACAAATACAATAACATATAAATTCAGCCGTTGTCGGGCTTCTGTCGCTGTTACTTCATTTGTTTTCTTCTTTCTTAGGTTCTTTCTTCTTCTTTTCTTGTGTGTTTTAAATTGGTTATTAATTAGTATTTTTATAAGTCTATCACATCATCACAATTAGGTTGCATTTAAAAAAAAAAAAAAACAAAACAAAAAACAAAAAAAAAAAAAGCCCAGACAGTGGGCCGTGGGTAGCGGGCTGCCCATCTGATCGTAGGTCCTGGCTACCCACCTGGCTGCACACCTGCAATACCTGGGCGATTTTTTTCTTCTTCTTATTTTTCTTTTGTTTTCGTTTTCACTTAGTAACATTGTGTATACATATACATATAAAAAATAATATAGTATTTAGTTTTCAGCTTCTAAGACAAAAACAAAAAATTCTTTCTCTTTTTTTTTTAAGCGTATGAGAGATTAACAAAAGGAAATTAAAAAACAAAATAATAATCATAATAATTATAATAAACAATGTCTTCCACTTATGGTATTCGATTATATAGATATATGTATATATACATATATATAAATTGTGTTTACACATATATATATATATAAATATATAAATATTTTTTGTATGTATTTTCGCTTCTTTTAAATGTAATTTTTGTTTACAAGGAGATCCATGTGGTGTGATATACACTTTCTTTTATTTGTTGTCCCTATCTGATTAAGTTGCTAAAGACAATGTATATATATATATAAATCAAAATATATATATACATATGCAAATATATGTATATATATTCCTGTATATGTATATATAAAGAAATTTTGCTGTTACAACATACGCTACTCTGTCTGTCTGTCTGTGTATGTGGGTGTGTAGTGTGCGTGTATGTATGTATGTATTTCTATTCACTTGTGTCCTGCCTCTTCTTCTTCACTATTTGTTCACTATTTTCTTTGTACTGATTTTCCACTTTCGAAGGATAAACTTAGAAAATTTTTTCATTGTTTTAAATACTAAAATGTAAATTGTTTTCTTCCTTTTCTCTTTTTCCGTTTGCGTTACTAGCAGAAGGCAAAGCAACAACAACTGGGCAACAATTTGGACCAAGTTAGCTAACTAATTAACTGGGCTCACAATATGGACTACTATATTTCATGTCTGTCCGATCTACCAAAAAAATTCGAAAAGTTTGACAAAATCAAGACCAATTCGCTTAAATGAAACTACAAAATTTTTAACCAAAGAAAAACACAAATAAAATTGTTGTGGTCGGGTGCTACCGACTGCAGAATACTCATTCACCAATTGATATATGTATATAGAGAATTTCATCATTAATTTAGTCATCGAGTAAAATAAAGCAAATAATTTGATATATGTATATATATATATGTAATTATGCATTCCTGTTCTGCAATAATATATTATTATTATTATTATTACTATTATCATTATCATTTCTTGTTGCTTTTGTGAATGGCTGTCGATTGTGTTTTGTATTTGTTCCACGTTATTTTTGCTCGTTTACATTTTTTTTTTCGTTTTTATATATGGATGAATGTGGCGTATTTTCTTTTTCTTATTTCTGTTGTACATTTTCTTATTAGTTTTTAAATGATTTTCCATTTTCTTCCAGTATTTTTGCATAGAACTTTTGATTTTGGCGATTTTGTATATCTATATAGTAGTTTTACACACAGAATAAAAAGTTCAGTGTAATTCATTCATTTAGATTTAACAAAAAAAAAAAAAAAAAAAAAAAAAAAAAAAAGTAAATAAATAAAAATTAAATTAAATTAACAGAAAACAATTCAAATCGCGTTTTCGCATTTTCGATATTATTTAACTTCAAGATACGCATACCAAGCACAATTATATGCATGATTATATATATGTATGTAGAAATATAACACAAAAAAATAAACAATATAATATATATATATATAAGTATACATATATACATGTATATATATATAAATATTACTTGAACAAAGTGTTTTTGTTTTCTTTCCAATACATATTTCATTGTTTGTTTCAATTCGTTTTACATACTTCTATCAAAGCAGCGCTGTTTTTCTTTCTATATTTTATTAACTTTTTACGAATTTCTAAAAATTTCTTTTCAATTTTTTAGTTCGCTGTTTTTACTTTTTTTTCAATTTTACTTTGTCGAAAAAAAAAAAAATGTTTAAGCTGCATTTAGCTTTGAATATGCGTGTCTGTGTGTGAGAGAGAGATAGCTTGTCTTAATGTGTGTGTGTGTGTATGTGTATATATGTATATGTGTGCGAGTGTTTTTATATCTTCAGCTTTGTTGAGTATTATTAGCTTAGTTTGTTATTATGGAAATATTTTCCTTTGTTTGTCTTCTTTTATAATTCTCGTGTTATATATGTATATATATTATATAAGCAAACCGTTAATTTCATACCAACCAAGTCAAGGAAAAGGTTTTCAAAAATTTCTTTTCACAATTTGTTGTTTTCTTTCAATTTTCCATACAATTTTCGTGTGTCCTCTGTGTGCATGATTTTCTTTTAACTTTTCGTTACTGTTATTATTGTTAACTTTGATTTTCGTTCGTTTTTTAAACAAATTACTATGGCTTATCTTGTTGGTGACATTGCTAAATGTGTTTATAGCACCTTAGAAGTTAGGATTTCACAATTATGCATAACAGAGGGTATGAAAAGGTGAACAAATCATTTAAGTATATTCATGACATATGTCGTATATGTATGTATGTGTGTGTGTGTTTGTGTGTATGTGTTGAAGCTAACAAAAAAAAAAACTATTTTAGAACAAAAATATAAATTGAACTTTTATAATCACTCAACTTTGGAACATTCGAAAAACATGCAATTTGTTGCGATCGCATTAGAATGCTTATTAACTAGTTTACTAGATTAGTTACTTAGTTAGTTAATTGTTGTTGTTGTTGTAGATGATGATGATGATGTTGTTGCTGTTGTTGATGTTATTATTGTTTTGTTGTATCGAGCGTTGCTTTAATGTTTGTTGTTGTTGCGGCTATTTGTTGTGGAAAAGAGAGAGAGAAAAGGAGAATTAAACAATAACTGAAGCTACACTGTAGACTCTACTTACCCATATTATTGTGGTTGTTTGATGATTGATGATTGTGTTGTAGTATTTGTTGTTGCAGCTGCCGCCATTTGAATAACAAACAGTCTGTGTATGAGAGTCTGTTTATGTTCGTTTGTTATAAAACAAATAATAATAATAATAATAAATATAAATGGACTTGTAAATCCATATGCTTGTGTGTATTGTGTATATGTGAGTGTTTAAATATACATATATATATTTCTCAATATATAGATACTCAGATATTTCAATGTATTGTATATATGCATAAATACGAAATTAGTATGTAATAAAAAGGGAGTAACTTGTGCTTCTGCAAATATTTGTTTTCTATTCATATTCTGTCGTATGTTTCATTCGTCAATTGTTGCCATTTGAGTCCGCGTTGTTCTTGTTGTTGTTGGTGTTAATAATATTTTTTAAAGTTGCTTGCTCTGTCCATTAGCAACGTTCTTGCCGTCGCCTCTTACACTGTTAACTAACAGCGTTTTAGCTGTTAACAGCAGTGCTGTAACATAGAATCGATTGAATCGTACGATTTGTGTACGAATATATCTTTCTTTTCTTCTTCTTTTTTTTTTTGGAGCAGACACAAGCAAATAGACATATCCTCTAGATTGCATATGTATGCTCTTTAAATAATTCAAGTGAGTTTCATCCATATATATATATATAGTATATATATAAATGGGCATATCGAATATGTATACGTGATTCGAACGGACCCAGAGTCTCGAGTCCATTTTCAATTATGACTTTTTATTAAATCGCGTATATAACTGTATGAGTGTGTATGTCTGTATGTGTGTGTGTTTGTGTATGTCTGTAGTTGTATGTTGTTGCTGTTGTTGTTAATCATTCTTCTTCTTGTTTTCTGGTTCTGCCACCTCCTCTGCTAGTTCTTGCCGTTTTTGCTTGGTTATATCTCTTACATTTGGGTATTGCAGTTTTTGGACTCTGGAAAAAGACAGGATTTATAGGCGAGCCACCTTAATGCTGGCCAGCCTGCTCAATGGCAGCGCCCGGTCCAGGCCCAGCCACGGCTGGTGCAAACTGATGATGCTGTGTCGTATAGTATGTGGCCGGCATATTGAACTGGCTGGCATAGGGATTGGTGCCCGGCGCAGCGGCTGTTGTCAGCACACCCGACGCATCGTACATGTAGGCGCCCGGTGCGGCCGCCACCTGTGCACGTCCAGCCCCACTGGCAACAGCGGCCGCCGCAGCAGCTGCCACAGCCGCTATGGGTGGTGAATTGGCCGGCGTATAGTGCACCATCGGTGTGGTGACACCAGCGGGTGCATACTCCTTGAATGTCTTGTCATCAGCGCCAGGATGTTGCTTTGGCTTCTGCTGTTGCTGCTGCTGCTGCTGTTGGGCCTGCTGCTGTTGCTGTTGGTAGTGTTGCGGCTGCTGTTGCTGCTGCTGCTGTTGGTAGTCACGTTTCGGGTACTGCTGGAAGCGCGGCATGCCAGTGCCAGTGGCCGCTGCATTTGGCGGCACGAATTGTCCACGACTACGATAATTGGGCTGCATGAATGCGCCGCCCTGTTGGCCCAAATGCGGCTGGCCGGCATTCACGTGCGCACCACCAGCTCCGCCGGCAGCGCCGCCAGCCCCATTGTGTCCCATAATGGCACGCGGTCCGCCATTGTTGAAGGGGGCACGTGGACGATATGTGGCGTTGCCGTTGCGATTGGCACCATCGAGACCCGGTTGCTGATTGAGGGCAGTGCCAACGCCTCCACGATTCCAATTGCCAACGTTGCCAGCGATGCCGCCATTGGGCTGATAACTGTTGCCGCCAGCGGCATATTGCGGCTGATAGCCAGTGCGATTGGTGTAGCCATTGTTCGAGCCGCCGACGTTGTTGCCCGCCTGATAGTTGAGCGGATTGCTGCGCTGCTGATAGACGTTGGCCGTATTGCCACCGCCGCCGCCATTGCCGTTGCTGTTCCAGCGCTTATTGCCACGATAGTTGGCCGAATTGGGCATGGCGCGTGCCAAATCAAGCAGCTCCTGTGAGGGCGTCTGTCCAGCCTCCTCCAACACAGAGATCAGCTCACGGGCCTGCTTGGCATTGTCCGGCGTAAAGAATGTGTACGCCGTGCCCAGCTGCTGGCACCGTCCGGTGCGTCCAATGCGATGCACATAATTCTCCGACGAATTGGGATAATCATAATTGATCACATACTGCAAATCCTCAACGTCCAGGCCACGTGATGCCACATCCGTTGCAATCAATATATTCGATTTACCATTACGGAAATCCTTCAGCACAGAATCGCGTTCACTCTGCGACTTGTCTCCATGTATCGATGTGGCTATGTAGCCCTCGTTGCGAATTATCTGCAATATGTCCTCCACCTGCAAATTGACAATTGTTTAGAATGCTTGGTAAGTCATGCCTGATATTTAGCTATCTATATATACTATAACATTATCTAAATCCCAATTTAGACTTAGTTAGTGAATCAGTGAACAAACTACAAATTGTCATTTGTATAACGTATGGAAAGACTTTAGCTAGTCGAAGACTTGATTATGAAATATCATATACTATATACAGCCTTAAGATGTACAGGTAAAATATAATAAAGTATAATTGTAAAAAAAAAAAAAAAAAAAAACCCAATTGTACAATTGAGTTAAGATCCATTCGAATCGATATCCCATGAAATTTCCTTTCCTATTATTTTTTTCATAATAAACTATTACATTAGATTAGTTTAAGCTCAAAGCAAACTGAGTATGCTTCGGTCACAAAGACTTTTAGATTATTTAATTCTATTTCCGTAAACTTTCTCTACTACAATATGCTCATCTATATAACTGATTTCCTGCACCATCTTTTATTAAACGTAACTCACCTTGATTTTAGTTTCCACAAATATGATAATTTTGTTGGATCCGCCATTATTGGATGGTGATGTGATCTCCTTGAGCAGTCTAACCAGAAGCTGCGGCTTCTCGTTCTCATTGCAAATCTCGACAATTTGACGTATATTGTGATTGGCTGACAGATTCATTGAGCCAATATTGATTTGAATGTAATCATTGAGAAAATCACCAGCCAAAGCCTGCACCTCCTTTGGCCAAGTGGCCGACCACATTACAACCTGCCGATCCGGACGTATCTGTTCAATGATCTTGCGTATTTGGGGCTCGAAGCCCATGTCGAGCATACGATCGGCCTCATCCAGGACCAGATATGTGCAACGCTGCAAATTGGTATTGCGATTCTCGAGGAAATCAATTAGACGTCCGGGCGTCGCAATGATGACCTCAACGCCGCGCTCCAAGTCACGCGCCTGCGGCACCTTGGAGGAGCCACCGAAAATGCATGTGTGACGTATTTCGGGTTTGCACAAATGCCCATAGTCCCGCACAACCGACTGAATTTGCTGGGCCAGCTCACGTGTGGGAGCCAAGACCAAGGCAATGGGTCCTTCGCCTCGCATCAACGGCGGCTGATTACTGATGTGCACAATGGCAGGCAGCATGTAGGCTAACGTTTTGCCGGATCCAGTTTGGGCAATGCCAACCAAATCCCGTCCACTTAAGGCAATGGGCCAGCCCTGGGCCTGGATGGCCGTTGGCTTGGTGAAGCCTTGACGCTTCATTTCATCAATAATGTGCGGCGGAAGGGAGCTCTCCTCGAAATTGGCCACCGGATGGGGTAGCTCATTGCCCGACACGGTTATCTCCAATTCATGACGCATCTCGGCCACCGCCTGCTCGCTGCGATTCATCGTATTTGGATGCATGATATAGAAGTCCTTTTGAAATGGTGCCAAATTCTCCCATTGCGGCTTCTCCAGATTGCGGCCCGGATTCTTGGCCTTCTCACGCTGCAATTCGGCGCGCTCCTCCTTTGACAACATGCCCAATGCGGCTGCATTGTAATTGGCACTGCCGCCGCCATGATAGCCGCCGCCATTGCCCAGGCCATTGTGGGGCTTCTGATAGCGTTGCGTGTAGCTTGGATTCTTGGTGCGCGGTCCGCCTTGGAAGGCGATGCCATTGGCGCTAGCGAATGCGCCATTCTGCATAGCATTGCCGCCACCGGCGGCGCTGGTGCGATACGGATTGCCGCCGGCGCCCATGCTAATGCCATTTTGGATGCCATAGGTCATCACGCCGTAGGGCTGGCCAAAGTGCATGCCGCCAGCAGCGGCACCGCCGCCGGCGCCATTCAGAGCCGCAGCATTGCCAGCGGCTGTGGCAAAGTTATTGCGCGGATAGTAGGGACGATCGTGGCGCGGTCCATTGCCGCCGCCAGCAGCTGCGCCGCCGCCTCCGTTGCCATAATAGCCGCCCGTGTGCTGCTGCTGAACGCCGCCAGCGTTCGGTGCATATGCGCCTGCGTACATTGTTGTTACTCCGAACACTTCCGTCTCTGCGTATGTGTGCGTGTATATGTGTGGGTGTGAGTGTATGTGTGCGTGCGTGAGTGTTAGCTGTGGTATTGTGTGGGTGTATGCGTGTCTGTGTGTGTGTGCGCGTATAATTGTGGATGGCTGTTTATTTTGCTTTGCTCTTTATTAGCTTTCCTTTCTCCGCAGCTTTAAAGTCCGCCTATTTATACAAAAAAATACAAAATAAATCAAATATTCCATTACAATCAATATTATTAATACATGATTTTCTTTTTCAATGGGGTTGGGGAATATACATAAATATCCCTGCACTTGACAGCAATAAAATAAAATATCAAATAACGGTGCATTTGTTAGGCCGACGCAAGTATATATGTATGCATGTGTGTGTGTGTGTGTAAAGCTGCATCCATATGTAAATGTTTATTTAATTTGAAACTTGATACAAAATAAATAAATAGTTATCATAAACACAGTGCACAATTTGATATGTATTCATCAATAGTTTTAAATGTCAGAAAATAAATAAATATACAAATAAAATTCTCATACATTTAAGGAACTCATAAAAACAATACACAAAATTACCCGTTGTTGTATCAAATTTTAATATTTGTTAATATCAAATATTATAAGATCAAGTTCACAAGTTTTTTTTTTTCACTTTTCAAGTTTGTCCTGTCAACTTTAATCAAAATTTGCTGAGTGCGTTGTTTGACAGAGACGGATGCAGTGTACATGTATGTGTGCGTATATGTATATTGGCTGTTAATGTTGACCAATTACATACACACATAAATGTGTGTGTTCTATTTGGACATGCCACTTTAACTGTTAACATGCCGTGTACATCATTGTTTGCAATTTGTGAATATGAAATAAAACAAACGATTGCAGAGTCAATGCTGTTAACATTAAATTAACATGTGACATGGCTACCGCACACACACATACACAAACACACACACAAGAGAGTCCCAACTGTATTTAGTGTATTGAATTAAATTTGTATTCAGTTGGAATTAGATAAAATCATGTGCTCGCCGGCACATAAACGCCGTATATCCTTTGCAACCATTATTATATACATACATTCATATGTGCATATTTAGGTACGCATACGCTTGTACGAACGCATGCATGCATGTATATTCATATGTATGCACATACATGTGTATACGTAAAAATATACCTTTGAACGCGGAATTGCACTTAAGTGTTGATTAGTTTAGTTGTTTGTGTGTCTGCAATTGAGGCAAACAGCAGCAGCGACGGCGACTACGAGGGAACATTCGTTGCTGTGTTGCTTAATTCCATAAACTGCATGTAAAATGTACCATAACGGCAAGCCCCCTGCTGCCCACTCTCTTTACTTTTGACTTATGCGGCACAACGCTCGCGCAAATAAAAAAAAATCAATACAGCATCGCCAGCGGCCGAGCAAAAGGGAAGAAAAATATGAACAGAAAGAGAGCAACACGCAGAACGGCACACACACACTCTAACGTTTACACATACACACACGTACACATATACTAACGGAGCACTGTGTATACATACATATAAGTATCTACACACATACATTCATAGGCACAAATCGTAGCACATTTACTTACCTTTTATTTTCGTGTTAGTTGTTGACTTTTAACAATTTGAAGCTACTTTGAAACGTTGAACAAAATATTTGTCGTATTGTAGTCGTACTTGATGCGGCCTGTGTAAATCTTGTATGCGGATTTCGAGAGAAATTTGTTTTTTTTTTTTATGTCGATTTTTTTCGTCGTCACGCCTAGTGTAAGAAAACTAGAGCTAGAGCTTGAAATTAATTGCTTTTAACACTGAAACTAACTTTAAAGCTAACTAAAAGTGTACTTTGTTTTACACTATTTTATGAAAAACTAATGCCTATTACTTTTCTTGTGTATTTGTATATATATTTTTACAACAAAAAAAGTTTTGCAAGATGGTAATTTCAGCAATTACCACCAATGTGAAAGAGAGTTGCAAGCGCATTGTGTTATCGTATTTTCAAGCGATATTTATCGAATTGGCGATATATATTGTATACACCTGTAGTTGCGATCCATCGCGATGGAAGCCCGTAATTTAACGAGTAACCGCGAATCTCAGTGATCTGTCACCGTGATAAATAACTGACTGGCATTCGAAAGACAATGTTCACCCATATTAATTAAATCTTTATTTACCTATCACAACATTTAAACTACATTTAACAATTTGCCCGACTTCAATTGGAGGCCAAAGCAATCAACAATTTCCGGCGATTGGCATCCAGCCTATGCAAAAACTTCTGTACGCGCAGGCTATAGAATTCACTGGCCTTAGCCAGTTGTGCGCTATGGAGGCGTTCGCCACGTTTAAACCGCTCCATCCGACATCGATCGCACTGATAGGCGACAATGCTGGCCAGGAAGTTCCAGATAGTTATCTGTGGCCACAGCACATCCGTAAAGTACAGCACAGATGAGCTCAGCTGAAAGAGATGATATGTAAATTCAGCGTTTATTAAATGGAATATAGAAAACAAACTTTGCTCAACAAAAAACTTTGCTATCTCTTATAGTCCCACTTGCTAAAAAGTGCAAAGTGGAAGCAGAATTATGTTGACAAAGCTTATTTTAGGTATTAGTTCAGTTTGCTTACCTGCCACATCATAAAGTCACTTAGACGTGTCTCGCCGGAGGTGCGGAACACCATGTCCGGCGGCGGGGAGTGACGTGTGTAGAGGCATTCCTCAAGCAGTCGTTCATTTATATCGGACGGATGCAATGGCTCATCATCGGAAAGTTCGTCGCTCTTGAGCACAGATTCGACAGCCTGTGTCATTTCGTCACGGGAAGTATAGGCAAAGGCGACATTCAAAAATAGCTTGTCATTGTGTTCGGTACGCAGCATTGCCGTCGCAATGTGGCGCTGCAGATCTTCGGGTAGCAAGAGAATGTTACCAATGACACGAATGCGTATGCCGTGCTCATCCAGACGATTGGTCTCCTCCAGCAATTTGGCAAACTTCTCTCGGGCCAGATTAAACAGACCCTCGACCTCTTCGTTAGAGCGCTTGAAGTTCTCGATGCTGAAGGCGAACGTTGTCACCTCCTTGATGCCCAGGTCTACACACCAGCGCAGAACATCGGCCAGTTTGGAGAAGCCACGCGAATGACCCTCGATCTTATCAAGCTGCTTGGAACGGGCAAATCGTCGATTCCCATCCATGACAAATGCTATGTGATTGGGTATTCTGCCGGTTAGGTGCAGAGTCTGCAATGCCCACTTTTGTAAACATGTATAGCGGTAATCTGAAATCCACGACATCGTTCCTAGCCCGTTCCAAAATACACCTTGTGACAGTCAAAAATAAATTCTTATCGAATGCAACAGTTGCAGTTAGACATTATCGAATATATAAGTTTTCATTGCGACAAATTTTCTATCGATTGCTCATGAATCATTTTACAATATAAATATATTTTACTTATAAATTAATATAAAAACATAAACAAATGTTATAAATATTGTACTTTTATTGTACTGATCCTTGAAATAATCACAACATACTTTCTTTTACCTGCAAAGACCCTCAAATGATGTCAATTGTTTAACACTGAATTAAAAATAAAATATTGCAATAATAATCCATTAAAAATTATAATTTGTAAACAAGAAATAAATATTTTCGCCGACAATAATCCAAATCGCGATTTATAATAATTCACCGATAGTTTTGTATTTGGTGCGCAATCATTCTCTATTGCAACCATGGGCAGACTTTGACAGTTCTCATGCTTATTGTGAATTGAGTGGCAACTCCCCTATGACAGCTGCTACATAGCCTTCTTTTTTAATATCCGGTTCACGCAATTGGTTCGTGTTGTGATATTCTCTCGATATTTAATACAGAAAAAAACATTTTTAGGACCAAATTTATAAACAAAAACATGAATAGCACAATAGACATTAAGTGCGATATATTCACCGCAGATTTGCGGCATAATTTCCTGTTTTTGTTTCGATTTGCATCTGCCGCCATGGCAGCTTTTTGTTTTGTTTTTTTTGTGTGCCATGTGCCTAGCATATGAAGAATGTGAAAATACAATTTGTTGAACTATTGTGTCAATGCTTCTTCCCAACAGTTGCTGATCGTTCTTAATTGCTGCAGAATGGCTCCCAGGAAGGCTAAAGTTCAGAAAGAGGAAGTGCAGGTCTCGCTTGGCCCACAAGTTCGCGATGGCGAGAACGTTTTCGGCGTTGCCCACATCTACGCCAGCTTCAACGATACTTTCGTGCATGTTACCGACTTGTCCGGTCGTGAAACCATCGCACGTGTCACTGGTGGCATGAAGGTCAAGGCTGATCGTGATGAGGCTTCCCCCTACGCCGCCATGTTGGCCGCTCAGGTTCGTCTTGCAACTATCGATATGCGTGTGCAGAATTTGCAATAATATTGCATTTTGCTTCTTTCAGGATGTGGCTGAGAGGTGCAAAGTTCTGGGCATTACTGCTCTGCACATTAAATTGCGCGCTACTGGCGGCAACAAGACCAAGACACCCGGACCCGGTGCCCAATCCGCACTGCGTGCCTTGGCCCGTTCATCCATGAAAATCGGACGCATTGAGGATGTTACACCCATTCCATCCGATTCCACACGCAGGAAGGGCGGTCGTCGTGGTCGCCGTCTGTAAATTTTGCAGCATACAATGCAGAAAATTATGCACATTATGTTCATGTATTTGTATGTTTCTAATTGATGAATACATTGTAATAAAAATCTAAAACACCGATATAACTTTCAGCTTAACTGTTAAGAATGGTAAGAGTGGCTCTCCGCTAGGCCCACACGTCATGTCTTGGGCATTTAATGGGGGATAAAAAAGCAATGCTTAAAAATATTTAAGAAGGTGCTAAACATTCGCAGTTAGCAGATTCGCTCCCCTGGCTAATCATTTCATTAATTCTACGAATGCTACATTTTCATTTCATATCTGCAAGCGTAGTAGCCGTTAGAAATTCGCACAAAATTAGTTCACGGCTGTGAGCCTTGGCCGTGATCAGCATACCTGCAACATATATTATCGATACTTAACTTAATATCGATATTGTTTTATTTCTTAGAAATCTACCATCCCTCTGAAAGCAAGTCGACGGTCGCTAGTAGGTGTTTGATTCTCGTGCCGGCAGTTGTACATAGTTTAGTGCTAAATAATGAATGACGTTAGTCTGCGCGTATCAGCTTTAAAGCTGTGCGCGCACCCAAAACGATTTAGCGAGATGCGCAATGCATTGGTCCCACTGCCGTTAAAGTGGCGAAACTGTGAGTACAAATAAAATACCCACAGCAAATTGCTGGCGACTAACGTGCTCTACACACACTACACGATGTCTAGCATCAATCGAATATGTTGAGAAATTTGCTCAGGCCAACAATTGTGCTAAACAACTGACCATTGTGAAGGAAGCGTTCGAAGATCCGGATTCATTTCCTTTTCTGGCCGATATCCTATTCGTGTGCCCCCTGAAGCACCCCGTGCGTGGCGTTCTGACCAAGTATGAGATTTACTTACAACTACATTGACATTTAGTAAATTTCCCAACCTTAAACTCGCAGACTGTTCTCAGGTAGCGAGAGCCACAAGAACTCCGCAACCACTCACAGCAAGGACAGCATACTGAGCGCTCTACGTGGCGCTCTGCGCCAAGTGGCCGTCAATATCAGCAGTAGCACCCTCTTCGCCGACGACATGAACGACTTCTTCGTCTCAGTCAGCGGCTGTCTGCACAGCTTCCCGCTTGGACGCGCTGCACTAGCGCTGGAGATTTACTGCTTCATACCATTGGTGCCTAAGGCTATGGCCGTCTTCTGGGGCATATTGAGGTAAGCTTGCAGTCAATAAAGTTTAGTTAAGTCCAATTTATCAGCTAGTTGACAGTTAGAAGAGACTAGCATTCCCGCATTAGGGACAACATTGCATGAAATTCAATTCCAGATTCGCATTTAATGCGGAATATTCTTCTCATCAAATTTGTATTGCAGTGACACAAGCTCACAGATCTCTCCGACTCGTCGCAACGAGTGTTACTTATATCTGCAGAATCTTTTGCGCTTCCACGTCAACTTCACGACTGAATTTAAGTCAGAGCTAGTGCCTGAACGCTGTAGGGCATTGAAAGGTGTTGACACGATTGCCGAACAGGCAGCCCGTCATGTGGATACGCCGTGGGATGTGCGCGCCGTTGCCGGCCTCGCAATTGGCCATAATGCGCGTCTATTTGGTGATTTTGAGTCTTATCTGCACTGGTGTCAGTCTCTGAAAGACTTTAGCGATTTGCCCATCAAGGCCGCAGCGCTGCTGATGCTGCAGAAGAGCGACTACAGCGTCTATATTGCCGAGGCACTGAACATACTGAAGAGCACTTTGGACCATATCAGCAGCACTAACAACGTTACCAACTTCTTGGTCTATTTGTCCAAGCATCTGAATACCTATTCGAAATCGTTGGGTGGCATTGAATTAACTAATCGCGCACAGGTCATATACAACCTGATGTTGGCCATGCTCATGCGCTTCGCCTTGGAGCACATCTCGAGCAACGTCGATACGATACGCCACATGTGCGCCAGCTTACTGCAACAGGTGCTGCATCACTGCAAGGCTGCCGGCCAGATAAGTATCATTGCCCAGGTCTATAACCAGTACGAGCGTCAGCGCATGCCGCTGCCATCCGTCTGCCTGATGTTGCAGCAATTGGTCGAGGTGATGGGCGTCCAGACGGTGATGATGCATTGTCCGGGTATTTTTGACAAAATTTTTGCCGTCTACCTGGGGCGGGAGGACAGCGTCAATTCGTTGTTCAAGAGTAAGTCTCTCTTACGAAACGTCAATTCAATATTCACAAGTTCATTCAAATCAAATCAAATCAAATTGCAGCCATGATGACGAATGCCCGCAAGGAGGATACACCCAAGGAGTGGAGGCAGCTGTGGTGTTCACTGCTTTATAAGTGCGCTGTGCCCTGCGATGATCGCTTGGTCTGCATTGAGCGCCTGATCAAGATCGCCGTTCATCTCGATGATGAAGTGCTGCCCGAATTGATGAAACAGCGCAATTTATCATTCAGCACCAAATTGGCAGCCATGCTGATGGCCCGTCGTCATGGCCAGCAGAGTAACGTCCAGTTGTTGATCAACGATTGTATGGATCAGATCAGTGCAGCGCTGGTTGGCGTCGATGACAATTCTCGGCTGTTGGCCCTCTCCTTTGTGATCGAAACGCCACGCCTCAGCGAGCCATATACGAAATTCGAGCTGGACTCCATCATTACCTATATTGAACACAATGCCAACAATCCCAGTGCCCATATGCGTCAAATTGGCCACGGCCTCCTGCAGAAGGCGGTGAGGCGATTGGAATATAATCTGGTCCAACAGCAGAAGGATGCACCACTTGACTTAAACGAAGATAATATTCTGATCATCTTTATAAACAAGCTGTTCCTCATGCTGTCCATGAATCTGTTTCCCACCGCCAACTACGGCCGGCGCTGGTTATCGTTGCGCGTCCTGGATGATTGCATCGAAATGATGGAACGTCTCGGTTTGCCCTGGCAGCACCGCATGCCGCCACAGTCGTGGCCCCATTTGGATAACTGTCTGCGCGACAGCTATGAGCACAACAAGGTGCAGGCCGCCTTGCTGTTGGCCAAATTGCAGGACTGCTGTCCATATAACCCAACTGACATTTTGGAGCAGCTAAAGTCGGTGAATGTGACGGACTCGTCCATGGCCGCCTATCGTCTGCAGGTGTATTGCAAGGCAGCCGAGGTGGCACTAATACCGCCAGCTTCTGAAAATGCCCCGCTGCCCAAGCATCATCCACGCGACTTCGCCGTTCTACAGATGTGTCTGCAGCATTTGCGGGAAGGCGCTACCTTGGCCGAAAGCAATTTGGCGGAGGCAGCCCAAACGAATCCGTTGTACGGCCTGCTCTTCGCCAGCCGGCATCTGTTGGTCCAACTGGAGCTGAGCCCACTGGCCGACGATAAGCTCTGGGTTGCTTACATTGGGGATCTGCTGAACATCTGTGTCAAAATCACTGGCATTATGCTGCCCATTGTGGGTAGCGATTCGCCGGAAGGTCTGCTGCCGGGCTCGCAGAAACCGTTGCCCGAACCAGTAGCGGATGCCGATTCTCAAGCCGATTCTCAGGCCGATTCTCAGTCCGAATTGGATACGCTGTCTCTGTTGCCGCAGATGGTGTTGCTGAGCGCGTGGCGCAGCGTTAAGGAGATCGCCCTGATCATGGGCCACTTGGTGCAGCGTGCCCCGCTCCAGCAGGAGCGTAAACATCACTATTTGCTCAGCCAGGAGCAGGTGGCGTTGATTGGTGAGCAGTTTATAGTGCTGCTGGCAAACGTTAAGCATCGCGGCGCCTTCGAGCAGGCATATGTGGGCTTCACCTGGCTCTGTCGTCGCTTCTGGCTCAGCGATGAGCCGTCCCTAAGCCAGCTGCCGCCCAAGTGGATGGAAGAGGCAATGCGTCTGGTCACTGGCATAGGCAGCAAGGAGCTTTGCTCCACACGCCGCAGCGCCGGCATGCCCTACATGCTGCAGGCGCTGATTTGCACGGAACTGAAGCTGGGCTCTCACAACACCTTCAATCGGAGCATGTCCTTGCTGCTGGAAGTGTGCGAGCGTCGCGAACTGGGCAATGAGGCGGCCATTGCGCGCAGTCATGCCATGAATATAATGCGTGCGCTCTTCCGCTGCAGCGAACTGGCCGATGTGGTGGGTGATTTTGTGGGGCGTGGCATTCAGTGCGGCCTGGAGAGCGTTATGGCTTCGGAGTGGAATGAACGCAATAGTGCCACACTGATGCTCTCTGCGCTGACGGTGCGCGTCTTTGGCGTGGAGCGCGCTCGCTCCGAAAGCGGTGAGCTGCACGTGCGCAATCGCATGACCGGACGGATCTTCTTTACACGCTATCCCAAGCTCTACGATTACTTCCATGCGAACCTGAAGAAGGCAGCCGAACGGTGTCAGGCATCGCCAAGCGGTGGCCAGACGGTGCAATTGGAGGCCATGCTGCAGCTGCTCTACCGCCTCTATCCATCCTCCATGGAGGGAACCGAGTCCAGCCTAAATGTGTGTACTATATATATGTATATTTATCTCTTATCTCTTTAACCACTTTCATTTCCTTTTGCCTTTTAGCTCAGCGCCTTTCTGCCCTTCCTGGAGGCGATCACGTGCGTGAATGATGCTACCACACGCTACCGCAGCTGCGAGGTCTTGGCCAACTTTGGTAATCTCACCATGGCCCTTAAGCAAATTCGCCGCGTTACATCGTTTTTTGCTGTGCTCAACGTTAGGCACAAGAAAGTGAGTTTCGACTGTTTTCAAGGATTATTTATTGATATTTCTATTTTGCTTATAGCTGCAGGAATATTTACCTATTGTTTATCTGTGGGAAATAAGTTTACTATCTATTTGCTTAAGGATATTATTGGATATTATTCATATAGAACACTATAGTGCTATAGATTTAAAAATTTATGATGAAAAATCATCGATAGATCTCTTCAGTTGATTTCATATATAGTTCTTGTCTTTCAATACTTCGATAGAATATCTTTATAATCATATGTGTATTAAGCAAACGATAAACTCTTCTTTTCCAATACTTCAATCCAATGTCATTATGATTATAAAAGTCTATTAATTAGCCCAGACTTTCATCTAATATCAGTTCTATAGTTCTTCCAACACTTTTTATAAACTTTTGCTGTCTACTACTAATAGAAATGAATATAATATTAATATAAATATGAATAATAATATCTCTCTATATATATATATATATACTAGCAGGGCAAACCCTTTCCCAACAACATCAATCTATTGCACGGCCAGGTGCTGCAGCTGAAGGAGCTGTACCGCATTGCACGCTGGCAGGATATGCGCCTGATGACCTTTATGGTGCATACGATGTCTGCGGTCGCTGTGAAGATGTTGAATCACAATATGTTCATATTTCGCACCATAGTGTCGATGTTGACGGACGCGTTGATGGATGTGCAGGACTGCGGGCATCTTAGTGCATCGCTGCTCAATGCTCTGCTCGCCATCTATAATTTGAACCATAAGTTGATCTATCGACGCTGTCAGGAATCTTACGTATCACCGAAATTCTTTGCGATATTCGCACTGCACTTGCATCGGCTCACCGTGGAGCCGATTGGCCTCCTGGACCACATGTTTAAGATGATGGTGCAGCCGGATAATCTGCCAGCGGTGATGCATGAGGTGAAGATCGATTTGTGGCTGTATACGCTCATCCATCAAGCCGGATCGGGTACCATAGCACGTGGCCTTATCGAACCCTTCGAGCTGAAGCACTTCGATTTCGATTCGGATGTGGTGGCCTATTACAAGACGCTGACGCCCATTCAGCGCTGCAACCTGGCTGCCCAATTGCGTATATCAGAGCAGGTGCAGCAGCATGCGACGAAGTTGGCCGAAATGATTGATCACTCGCCGCGTTGGGCGCCGGGCCTGTCGTGTCGTGTGTTCACCTTCCTGGCCCTGCTGAATCACATGGATCTGTCGATGTCCCAGCTGTTTCGTCGCAGCAGCTTCGATACGGAGCCAGGCGTCACCATTTGCCTAACGCGCCTCATCATGGAGAACGGCATGCTGAGCAGTTATCAGTGTCATTGGCTCTCACTGATCCGCTACACTGTGTTCAACACGGCGCCCCGGATGCGGACCTATCTGCGCTACAGATGCGCTCAGCTGCTCGACCGAATGACCGTGCATGTTCAGCAGATCATCCACTCGGATGATGTGTACATGATTGGCAACTATATACGTCTGGTGCTGCAGCTGCTGGTCGATGAGTCGGAGCTGGTGCGCAATTATACAGCGGAATTGGTGTCCAGCTGCATGGGCCTCTATTTGGCTGGCGAGCGGGCCCTAGATAGTGTCTTAGAGCTCAGTATGCTGCCCGTTGAAGCGGAACAGTACTTTTTGAGGCACATGTTCGAAGCCCTTCAGCGCTACAGTACGAATGGCGATTTCCTGATCGCCTGCTTCAATTTGGTTGTGGAACCATTCGTCAGTCGGGAGCTGTTGTCCTATCGCTCCTTCGAAGAGGAGGCCCCAACTATGTTTTTCAGTGGCGATGACGATGCCGATGCCGAAGTCTTTGATAAACAGGAGGTCAATCAGTACTGTGAGGGATTACGTGTTGTTTCGGTAGTGGCGAAGAATTTCAAGCTCGCATTCCCAAATAATGAGGAGCTTATGCACGTTCTCGATATCGTGGAGAAACTGTGCTCATACAATGGATATACCGAGGAACCAATTCCTCCGAGAATCATCGACTAAAACATACACACAGACAACAAACACATGAAGGCTACACCATTAGTACAAACACACAGAATGAAGGAAAGAATGAGAGAAAGAATTAAACTATATATTGCATTTAATTCCAATTGGAATTTTATGGTAAAACACACGCATTTATAATGCACACAATAGACATACACACACAAACACACACATTCAGAGAAATTAATGACTAATTTGAAATTAATGTCAAAGACATTGCATTTATTTCCAATTAGAATTTTAGTATAAAATACTAAGGATACATTTATAATGCACACAATCCACACACACACACATATTCTATTGAATTTGAAAATCGGCATATACATATATGTATGTATGTACTATTTCATTTCATTTGAGCGCCCAACAAATTCTCAAATTCAAATTTTCCCCTATCATGTGCTCTCTTTCTAACTCACGCCAAACTCATTTGTTTCTTTTCGAAAAAAAAGTATGTGGAAAAGTAAACATTTGTTTTTGTAGAACATTTTGAGCTTATATTTATATTTCATGTTATTTCGTTTTACACAAATACTGTATTCAAATCAACAATCGGTCGCTTAAAAACATGAAATATAAATAATGTGATAAATAATGTCGATGTAATACACACAAACAAATAAAACACAAAAATAAAATAAAAACATTAAATTAAAAAAGTAAATAAATTTTTCATTAATTTGTCTCCAAATTTATTTTTCAAGTATCTGGACTGTTCGACAATACAGTTAACAGCTATTTTCGTGCAGTTTTCTGTAGGGTGAAAATGCACTATCGATAGGCGCGCATTGCTATCACGGCTTTGACAACATCCCAAATGGTTAGCGATGAATCGCTGTGTTTAGCCATCGCTAAAGAGAGCGCCAGTCTGATAAGATGCTCGTGAGCGTGTGTGTCGAGCGTCCGCGTTAAAAAATTTTTCGCTGCGTGTGCGTGTGCTTTGGCAACGGCAGCTGCTGCTGTTATTCTTTAATATTTTTGTTGTTTTTTTTTCTAGTTTATTGAATTATGAATGTGTAAATGCAATTAACGAGAAATGCATATAACTACTCTGCAAGGCAATTTACTTCCAATAAGAGAGCTCTTCTGCATCATTAAATTGTGTACGCAAGCGGGCGGGCGTTCGCCCCAATGCTCGTATTGTGTACATATGGATGTGTGTGTGTGTGTGTGTGTCTGTTTGTTTCTGTTGTTGCTGTAAATTTGCTTGAAAATATAAATCCAAATTCCTACAATTTATAAATGAGATAAAATAACTGAGAGTTTTTAATAGAGCTCTGCTAATAGCACTCCAGTGTGTATCTTCATAGTTGAGTGTATGTGTGCGTGCCTGTGTTTTGTTGGTTGCGTTAATATCAATTTTTTTCTTTTGTTGATGTTTTAGCAATGTGCCCAATGCCCACAATGTGTCTGTGTATGTATACGTGAGCAAACTACGCGCACAGTGTTGCCATATCGTCTCAATTGAGCGAGCGTAAACAAATGTCTTGTAACTTTTTAACTTACATGCATATGTGTGCGTGAGTGTGAGAGAGATTTCGTTTGTGCGTGTGAGTGTGCGTATCTGTGAGTGTGTAATTGTATGTACGTGAGTGTTGGCGCATTTGCATAAAACGCTTGCAACAGCCGCTGCTGCCGCCGTCGTTGTAATGCATAAATTATGACAAAATCTATTTTGAATAAGAAAAAAAAACGTGTTCGTTTATGTTGTGTTACTAATAAAAAAAGTGTTGCATATTTTATAGGCAATCAAAATGCAAGATCACTGAGAACAGTAACAATCAAAAGAGAAGCAAATCAAAATAATAAAAATAAAAAAACAAAAACAAAAACAATTACTTAAGTTAACAAATTCAAAAATTGCAAGAGCACAGCGCCAACGCCTAAGCGGCTCATCAAGCAAATGGCGCTGCTGCTGCCAATGCCTAGAAATGGTTTTGGCTTAAACTGTTACTGGTATTCCCAGCTTACCTAAAACGAAAACAACAAAAAATAATACACACAAGAAAAAAAAAAGAAAAACAAACAAACACTGAGTGCGACAGAGACGGAGTGAGAAAAAAAAGCGCGCGCGCCCGCCCGCCCGCCAGCCAACCGCAAGGAAGGCGCGAGTGCAAGCGAGCGAGAGCTTAAGGTAAATATCTCTGCATGTAACTGTAACTTTAGAGCTTGACTTGCAGGCTTACATACACACACACACATGCACACCGATGTCAAATGTGTCGCTGCGTGTCTGTGTGTGTGTGTGTGTGTGTGTGTGTGTGTGTGTGTGTGTGTGTTAGGTGAAGAGAGATCCAGCTTAAGCCAGCGCAATTGCCTGAAAGCCAAATCCAATATTATCTGCTTACTATAATGTTGTATTATTAAGGCATTATGAGGAGCTACTAGTAAAACAGGTGTTAATTAGATTAACAGGTATTATTTGCATTACATTAAATACATTCATTTAGATTCTGCTATCTTCTTAGCATTGCTTATCTTAACGTTAGGCTAAATTATACTACGTATCAAGTGGAATGACATTATTTAGATGACTACGTATGTATGTATGTATATAAAAAATTGTTCATGAAAATAATAGTATACATACATACATATATATAACATATATTTATATATATTTTTTTCAATTATTAAACTACAATGCATTTTACTAATATAAATATAAAATTTATTTTTTCACCTAAAATCAATTTCTAAAACTTTCAAACACATTTTAACAAATGTAAAAAAAATATGCATTTAAATTTCTTACCGGAAGAGTCCTTAGTTAAAATGTCGTTGAAATCTCGTGTCAGCTAGGACGCCTGGCGCCTTCAACTAACATTTTCATTGTTTGTCACGCGCCGACACTTGAACCCAAAAAAAAAGGGGAAAAAATGAGAAAAGTGGGCGGAACGTAATTAAAAGTGAAGCAAAGTAAAGTGAAAAGTTGCTTTAATTCAGCTGCTGCCTTTGGGATAGTCGAAAATGGGAATGAATCAGACATAGTACATACATATATGTATATCTTATGAGCACGGATTGTTGCTTGATGTAGATCAGGATAGCAAATGATGTGGCTCTCTAATAAGCTCTTTCTACGTATGTATATTGTTACTCGCTCAGCAATTGAAAAGAGCATATTGGGTTTATAAAGTTGTTAAAAAAAAAAAATAAATAAAAACTGCGCTATTTAGGGCTTATATTATAGGATCCACAGGTTATGTTCCCTCCTTGAATGTCCGCATGGAAATGCCAGCATCCTTAGATAATCTTAACCTGTATAAGCATTGAAGCCTGTCTCTACGTCCGTCCGTCCTTCCTTAAGTTATCCTAAAATACACACAGATGGAGCTAATTTCAATTAATTAATCGATTAAAATCTATATCAAATATTTATGTTCTCGAAATATATAAAATACGCCACTTGTTGGCTGCCTTCTCGAATATTCTCGAGCTAGGTAAAAAAAAAAAAATATTTTAAAGCGCATGTCAAAAGTTTTAGTATACAGTGTATTCAGACAGTCTTCGTACAGCAGTTAATTTGAATACAAAAAATACAAAAATATATAAATATATATACACACATATGTACATATATCAAATTAATCAACTTTATTAAAGAAGAAAAAAAAAAAAAAAAAAAAAAAAAACTATGTATGTAAATATACATATATATAAAATATAAAATGATATGTAAATTTGGGAAATTACGGTTTTAATGGTTTTGTTGAAATATATGTAACAGGCAGAGGGCGGCGTGGCAGACCCCACAAAGTATACATAGTCTTGATCAGGGTGTCTATTTCTTTTAAGTATTCCCTCTACGTATGTCGAAGTATTTCTTCTAAGCATTTTCTCTAAATATTGCTGCCAAGTATTTCCGCTAAATATTTCCTTTTTCTTCTAAGTAATTCCTTTATGTAGTTCCGCTACGTAATTCCTCTATGTAGTTCCACTACGTAATCCTCTACGTATTTCCTCTACGTCTTTAATGCTTAGCTGATCGATCACACACTCTGCTTCACTTTGATGCGCACACCCCGAGGAGGCCTGGACGACTGAAGAAATTCTGCAGCTGCTGCCATTTATATATGGCCACTTTTACTCAAGCGCTGTCTCTCCCAAAATGTTGAGCCCGACAGCAGGTAGCGCTCGTTGCAGTCGAGCTTCAAGTGAGCATTGGGAACGCTCTCTGCTGCTGTGAGCATTCTAGCTTTGTTTTACCTAAATACAAATGCAAAATGAGAGCTGCAGCATACACATAGACAACTTTAGTGATATTTTGCACTTCTTCTCTCTTTGCTCTTACTCTTACTCAAGTACTGTATGCATACGTGCCTATGTGTGTGTGTGTGTGTGTGTGTGTGTGTGTGTGTGTGTGTGTGTGTGTGTGTGTGTGTGTGTGTGTGTGTGTGTGTGTGTGTGTGTGTGTGTGTGTGTGTGTGTGTGTGTGTGTGTGTGTGTGTGTGTGTGTGTGTGTGTGTGAGTGTGAGTGTGAGTGTGAGTGTGAGTGTGAGTGTGTGTGTGTGTGTGTGTGTGTGTGTGTGTGTGTGTGTGTGTGTGTGTGTGTGTGTGTGTGTGTGTGTGTGTGTGTGTGTGTGTGTGTGTGTGTGTGTGTGTGTGTGTGTGTGTGTGTGTGTGTGTGTGTGTGTGTGTGTGTGTGTGTGTGTGTGTGTGTGTGTGTGTGTGTGTGTGTGTGTGTGTGTGTGTGTGTGTGTGTGTGTGTGTGTGTGTGTGTGTGTGTGTGTGTGTGTGTGTGTGTGTGTGTGTGTGTGTGTGTGTGTGTGTGTGTGTGTGTGTGTGTCTGTGTGTGTGTGTGTGTGTGTGTGTGTGTGTGCGTGTGTGTATGTCAGAAAGACGTGAATAATAATTGAAATATCAGATCTGCGAAGGGTTCAGGGGATTTCCTCGTCGAGTAGTCTCGACTAGAGCTTTCTTACTTGTTTTTATATCAATATCCAGCTTAGATTAAAGTCGCTCATATATTGTTGGTATTATTATACCCTGAACCCATTGAAAATGGGAAATCAGGGTATAATGGTTTTGTGAAAAGTATGTAACAGGCAGAAGGAGGCGTGGCAGACCCCATAAAGTATATATATTCTTGATCAGGGCGACGAGCTGAGTTGATATAGCCCTGTCCGTCTGTCCGTCCGTCCGTCCGTCCGTCCGTCCGTCCGTCCGTCCGTCCGTATGAACGCCTAGATCTCAGAAGTTATAAGAGCTAGAGAGCTGAAATTTTGTATGTAGACTCGTGTATACCATACGCAGTACAAGTTTATCAAATTTTTTCGATAACTCATTCGATATCTTTTTTATCGAGGATATTCGATAAATTTATATTGTTTTTTCAGTCTAATTTGAACACTTTTATACATAGAGACTTTAGATTTACTGTGTATACACATCAGATGGATTCACACATTTTGTCATTTACAGATTTTGGATACCACGCCCCCTTCGCCCCCAATTCGTAAAAAACGTGTATCAAATACTAGAGACTTGTGCTTTGGAATGTACACACATTTATACATTATGATTACGCTCTAAAAGTTTCATTAGGATCATACGTCTACAAAAGAAATTATTCAACAAATAAATTCTTATAATATTGCCCACACTGCAGCGCAGCCCAAGCGCAGTCGCTGCATACTGCGCAGTTAGCAGAGCGCGGGCTTATGCGTGTGTGTGTATACATGAGTATGTATGCGTGCATAAAATAAGTGCAGAATGATTAGAATATCAGTTTGGAGGGTTCAGGGTATCCCCTAGTCGAGCAGTCTCGACTAGAGCCTTCTTACTTGTTATTATTATTATTATTATTTCAATTATTATTATTAGTATTATTATTATTATTTTATTATAATTACGCTTAACATATAACTTGAAACTTTCTCCTCTTCATTCACATGCCATATCATAATCTCTCTCTCTCTCTCTTTCTCTCTCTGTGTGTGTTTGTATTGCGCTCTTCCTTTCACACACCAGTCTCTTGCTCTGGGGCAGCGCATAGGCAATGGGTCCGAAGAAGCGTTCCAGCGTCGCTGAACGCCAGCAGCGTGCCACAAATGCTGCTGCCGCTGCGTCGTCGTCATCGACGTCCACAGCAGCGACGTCGACGACAAAGAAGCGCTCCGTTGGCAAGCAGCAGAAGCTAATGGACGAACCGGATGATAAAAAGAGTAGCAAAGCCGAAGCAGCAGCAGCAGCAGCAACAACAACAACAACGTCAGTAGCAGCCGCAGCAGCAGCAAAGCGACAGCAGCAACAGTCAACAGCATCAAGTGCAATAGCAACAACAACAACAACAACAACAGCAGCAACAGTTACTGCTGCAACAACAACAGCAACAACAACGGCCGCTGATAAAGCTGGCAGCTCAACGACGTTGAAACTGTCCGCGGAGGAGCGACAGGAGGATGGAAAGGCGCGAGCCATAAACAAGATGCTCAAGAGCCTGGACATCAAGATCCATGGCTTTGACAATCTGTTGCCCAGCGGCGAGGAGCGCATAGGCGAGGGCCTCAAGTCTTCCATATCGGAGAACGTGAAGACCAAGTCGCGGGCGGCGGCGGTCAAGGTGATAGCCAGCCTGAATCCGGGCAAGCCGTTCAATGTGAAACGCCAGCGGGCGGACAACGAGTCTAGCCGGGCGGAGAGGGAGAGGGAGCGCGAACGGGAGAAGGAGAGGGAGAAGGAAAGAGAAAAGGAAAGGGAGCGGGAAAAGGAAAAGTCCAAGGAACCGGAGGCAGTATTAGGCGAGCCAAAGGATGCTCAGTGCGATAGCAAAGAATCTCCCGGCGCCAAGGGCGCCAAACAGACGGCCAAGAAGACCAAGCTGGAGCCGCCGTCCAGCGGCAGCAAAGGCACAAAGGCGGCGCCCAAGAAGCAGCAGCAGCAGCAGCAGCAGCAGCAACAGACGCCAGCGTCGCAGGCGGCCGAGTCGCCGGCAGCGAAAAAGGAGAAACAGCGCGCTGCAGCAGCTGTAGCCAGGGGTGGCAAAAAGTCGCAAGCAGCAGCAGCAACAACAACAACAACAACAACTCCAGGTGAAACAGAGTCCAGCAAGGCAAAGACACGCGCCCAGCTGGACTCCAATACGGAGCTGGTGCAGATGGAGCTGGAGGAGATCAATACCACACAGACGTCTCGAACGGCAGCCACGCCCACGCCAGCCCAAACGCCAACGCCGGCAGCAACGCCCACACCCGCAGCCACACCCACACCAACGCCAACGCCAACGCCCACACCGACACCAACGCGCACACCCACACCCGCATCCACGCCCATTGAGTCAACGCCCACGGGCAGCGGCATTGTCGCCGGCAGCGCAGCAGCCGCCGCAGCGGCGCCGGCCAAGCAGCGGCCCAAAATCAAGTACAGCAAAACGTCGGCGAGCAAGGCGCGACTGCAGCAGGCCTGCAGCAAAACGGCGCTCGCCAGCCTGAATGCGGCCAAGGATATTTACGACTTCAAGTCGGGATCGGAGGATGAGGAGCCGATCAAAATGGTGCTGCCCACGTTGAAGGAGCTGCGCGACTTCTCCGACGAGGACAACAAGCCGCTGAAGCAGCTCGAGCAACGGCTGCTGGCCAAGGATGCCAAGGATGTGAAGGAGGCCAAGGAGTTGAAGGAGGTAAAGGAGTTGAAGGAGACGGCGGAACAGACAACAACAACTGCAACTGCTGCAGCTGCAGCTGTGGAGACGCCGCCTGAGCCGCAGCCCAGCGCTGTCAAAGGCGGCAATAAGAAACAGATTAAACGTAAGCTAAATACGCCCACGCCAGCGCCGACAGCAGCAGCAGCAACAACAGTTGCTGCGACCACAACAACAGCAACAGTTGCTGCTGGCAAAAAGAAGCCAACGGGCGGAAAAGCGAAGCAACCAACGCCGCCGGCAGCGGCCAGCGAGAGCTCACGCTCGGAGAGCAGCGACTCGGAGGACGAGAAGAAGCTGAGCAGCTATGGGGCGAAGCGGCATCGCATGGCCTCGCTGAATGCGCTGGCCAAGGTGCAGTGCCTCTACGAGAACGAGTCGCGCACGGCCCACGAGCTGGGCCTGTCGAAGGCGACGCAGCAGCCGCCGCGCATACGGACGCTGGACGGCAGCGATGATGACAACAATCGAGGCGATTTGCCGCCAGACAAGGATAAGGACAAGGAGAAGGACAAGGAGAAGGATAGAGATCGCGATCGAGACAAGGATAAGGATAAGGATAAGGGCAAGGATCGGGATAAGGGCGATGCGGAGAAAGCCAATGTGGTTGTGGTCGAACCACGGCGGGAGCTGCGCCATGTGACGGGTGGGCGTGGCGTGGGCAAGCACTGGGAGCTCGATAGCGACAGCGAGGCGGAGGAGCTGCAGCTGCAGCGTTTCCACCAGCAGAAGAAGAAGAAGCTGCAGAAGAAAGCGGCCGCCAAGAAGCCCAACGACACGGAGGCTAAGAAGAAGCCCAACAAAAGGGTTCAGCTGGAGGACAGCGACGATGCAGATGAGGACAAGGAGAAAGACAAGGAGAAGGATGACGACAAGAGCAAGTCAAAGGACAAAGACAAAGATAAAGACAAGGACAAGGATAAGGACAAGGATAAGGACAAAGAGAAATCGAAGCCGCCGCCCAAGCAGCTGCCGAAGAAGCGCAAAAGCGCCTTCCACGAGGAGCTAATTGGCGACTACAAGGGTATATTGGCGCGCAAGCGCATGGCCAGCCTGAATGCCAGCGCAATTGTGGCGGCCACGTACGAGGTGGAGCGGCACTTGGATAAGAATCTGGCCAGCGATTGCAGCAGCTTCGAGAGCTATGATGAGCTGGAGATTAGCAAGCCGACGGTGACCAAGACATCCGCATCCGCATCGGCATCAGCATCCGCATCCGCATCCGCATCGGCATCGTCGTCGAGCAAATCGAACGCGACGAAGGCAGCCCAAGCACAGGCCGAGGTGCTGCACATCAAGAAGGAGCCAAAGGAGCCGAAGGAAACGCGCGAATCGAAGGAGGCCAAAGAGCTGAAGGAACTGAAGGACGCTGCGCTGAGCAATAAGCCGCAGAGCAACATGATCGAGGAGAGCAACGACTCCAAGTACTCCAAGGAGACGAAGGAAACGAACACGGATACCACTATCACAACGACTGGATATCGCGGCGACTCGAGCAGCGCCAAAGATGCCAAGGACTGCAGCCGTCCGACCTCATCCAGTGTGGTCATCGTCCAGGACACGGACGTCACCATCACCGGCGTCTATGTGAATGCCAGCAACGGTGCCGCCCAGGAGGCCTACTGCAAGATGCAATATCGTGTTCAGTCCAGCGTCACCGAGGAGCGGCTACTGCGACCCGGCTCCGTGGAGCCACCCAAATCCTATACGCCGCTCAGCGCCCTGTCCAGCATGCTACCGCCGGGCGCCAGTTCCGGACTTAGCGAGGGTGAGTACAATAGCTCTTAATACCATCATAAATAGGGGGATTAATTGCATTTATTGGTCTTCAATTGGTACCACTTCCGTTATAGCAAAATTCGAAATTCTATCAATTTTAATTCTATTTTTTTAATAACAAAATAACGGAAATAGTTATCGATTTTTTAATATGAACTCAATATGTGCGTGGTATATACAGACCTACAACAAAAATATCAAGTCTCTAGCTCTGATATCTTCTGAGAACGAAGCGTTCATAATATCCGCAGATAATACCCATTAATTTATATATACATATGTATATAGACGGGGCTCTCCACATTCGATTGACCCATCTGCCAGATCATTTATTAGAGAGATATTCTTACCAAGAATCAGTATATATATAATATCCTCTGATCATGCCCATTGATAACATAATTGATAATATCTATCCTCTGCCTTTCACTTATATCCTTCAACAGCTCACAGCTCGCCGCCGTTGCCAGTGCAGGCGCCGGCACCGCATGTCCTGCTGCCCGGCGAACCGCTCAGTGCGGGCATGTACCATGCTCCGGATTTGGGCCTGCATACGGAGCACATGCCGCCGGATCATCATGGACCGCCGCCGCCATCGTATGCAGCCGCTGCGGCTGCTGCGGCCGCTGCCGCTGCCGCCTACCACGCCCATCAGCTGGCGCCCGCGGGCAGCGGCGTGCTGCACATGCACCATCAGCATCAGTATGCCGCCGCCCATGCAGCGCATGCGGCGCACGCCCATCACTACCAGCAGGCGGCCGAGTATCATGGCGGTCCGCCACCGCCGCCGCCTCATCACTATGGCGGACCGCCGCCCCAGGGGCATTACGGTCCGTTGCCGCCGCCGCCGCAGGTTGGTCCGCCGGCTGTGCCGCCGGACCGCTGTGACGTTGGCTCACCGCCGCCCTCGTATCGAGCGAGTGCATATCCGCCGCCGCCGCCCGCCGGAGTGCCACCGACACTGGGCGGCGGCTCGAGCGCCTTCTGTGCGCCCAATCCCCATCATCATCATCAGCAGCACCAACAGCAGCCGCCCCCGCATCATGATCCCAGCGGTAAGTCCCCAGCTTCAAAGCGACCAATATTTTCCACATACAAAACTTTATCCATGGTTGGCCAAAAAAAAAAAAAAACAAAAATCAATTTCAAATTTCTCCTTTTGTTATATTCGTTAACAAGGGAAGGGTATCAAAAGTATGCAGACGTGCGAACTATATGGTGAAACTATTTGACTGTCGGACAATACGTACATACATATACAGCTACATATGTATATAGAAATATTTCCAGTGTATTCCATATCCAGTTTGTTCCACATGAAATGCGTAAATCGTGTCAACATTTAAAGATACTATGCAGAAATGATTTATTTGCTATGTGTTCCATTTCCACTTTGTTGCACATCATCTAAGGATGTAGTACTTTCTGTATTTGTGGAATATTAAAGCTTTATTCTATGTAAAAAGCAGCTCTTTGTATTCCATTTTGAAAAACTGTTCCATTTTCAATTTGTTTCATTGAATACAACAAAACAAAAATACATTTACAGTGTTAGTTAAAAATTTAAAGTTACTTATAATACAGTTTTGTATTGTATATACTTTTTAAGCATGTTCCATTTCCACTTCATTCCACTGAAGTTAATCGAGGCGGTTTTTTATGCAATTGACTACTGTACTTGATTTATAACATGCATATAAACTTATATTTGTATGTATGTCCATATGAGTGTTCTATTTCCACTTTGTTTCACATGTTATTAGTACAAATCCCTGGATTTATAAGAGAATCAGTAATACTATTTTGTTTAATAATGATTTTGTATGGTTGATGGGTGTTCCAATGCCATTTTGTATCGAACCAGAAAGTTTCTAAAGTTCTCACAGACATACATATATATGTAAATATGTTCAGCTATATGTATGTATGTGCACATTTGTCAATTGTCACCAAACGAAATATCATACGCTCACTCTTCTTCCATCTCTTTTGGCCGTATTTAGTCAATAAATGCTTCAGGCTAAGCTCGATGGCAAATAGTACTAGAAATAGAGAGCATTTGGCTTTCGACAACAAATGCAATTTTCAGTTTTCAGTTTGGCAAAGGGCCAAAAACTTGAACATTGTCTTGTCACGCCCCACGTGCCACGCCTGCATTGATTTCAGTTATCAGCAAACAATGAGCGGCAATTTCTGGTGTTTCCAAAAAGTTTTCAACACAACGCAGAACTTGGCCCGATTGCCCGCCAGTCGATGCCCACTTTTTGGCTCTGATTAGTTATTAAAGAGCCTTGCCAAAGCTTCACAAACTTCAAGGGGTATATGAGCGTGTGTGTGTGTGTGTGTGTGTGTGTGTGTGTCTGTGTTAGTTGCCATGGGCAGTGCACATCTGCAGTGCTTGGAGAAGGCTGCTTGAAAATGCAAAAAAAAACGGTGCATATATTTAGGCGCGCGCATAGAAACTTTGAAGCTGTGTGAGTATGTGTGTGTTTGTGTAAAAGTGTTGGCCAAAGCCGGAAACTGTAAGCAGGCAAGCAGCAAACGGAAACCGAGACCAGAGACCAAAGAATGCAAGCAAAAAGTAAACACGCTGCATTCGCTGCCGCTGCCGCTGCCGCAGTCGCCGTCGCAGTCGCTGTCAGCAGCAGTTAGTGCAGCTAGCGACGGCAACTGCGGAGTCAGCCAACCTCCATTGATGTCATTTACCTTTTGGTACAGACACACACACACACACACACGCGCGCACACGCATACATATATAAATATAGCTATATATATATACATACACACATACATACATATATAGCAACACCAGACAAACTATGCGCCATGCATTTAAAGCCAAGTTAACACTGCCTAAATTTCAGCAGCTGTAGATGATTTATTGAGTGGCTTAGCCCAAGGTTAATGCCTGGTGCTTTAGTTATCGCTGTCTATCGATAGGCAAATCGATTATTTATAAGCGAAAAGTAGCTAAAGGCCGCTCTCGCTTGATCCCAAGGTCTTGAGTAATTATTTATACATTAATTTATCGATTATTCGTTTAACACTTCCCACGGTCTTTGAAATTAATTTGTCCCGCCATGCGATCAATAAGTCATAAGTTTATGACACATGTGCGGTGTCAATCAGCTTAAAAATTGATTCGTGACACGTTTGTGCATGCGTTTAGAACACATGCAGTCGTCCATTAAGCTGTTATTCAGTTGGTGTTGATTGCAGTCAAACACACACACACACACACACACACCCTCTCCTTTCGTCCCTTTCGCACGCCCTGTCTGTTAAGTAGGCTAGCGTTTCAATTGTCCCACATACTCACGCATGTATGTACGTATGTATGTGTGTTTGCATTTGTATGCACATATACATATGTATGTATGTATGTGCATGTCTTTCATTATAATCCTCACATCCATTCATTTATCCTTGTCCATTCGTCGCCATGTCAGCCGTAACTGTTTGCAGTTTACGCTTTGCCGACAGTTGATAATTCATTAGCACATGTTCTATTTGACGTTCGTTCATCCATGCTGAAGCGCGCGCACACAGACACGCATACACATACACATACACATACACATGCACGTACGTAAAAATGAGAGCGCACTGCGCTGCTGTAAGTCCTGACGCCCTGACGCCCTCAAAAAGCTGCGGTCGCTGCCTCTGCTTCCTTTGGCTGCTGCGTCTCTGTTACAAACTGCTGATAGGCGCCAGAGGGACAGAGACGGCGATAGAGAGAGAGAGAGATAGTGAGGGCGAGAGCGAGTGAATGCGAGAGCATAAAAGCGTCCAGAGAGTGCAGCAGGGATAGTTTTGTTGGTTTTTTTTTTCTTCATTTCTTTTTTTTTTTATTATTATTATTATTCTTTTTTTTTTTTGACAGTGCCGGTTGCCCGGCGTCGTCTGCGTCGTCGAGTTACGTTTTAGTGCTCATTTAGACGTCGGGACGACAACGTAACGTAACGAATCGGCGACGGCAAACGATGCCGACGACGCGCCGTTTGTGGTTAGAATACGAAGATGATAATGACGACATTCAATGATAATTGTGTTGCTTATGATGGTGTTTATCGTATGATGAGCGGGCGAGTCATGAATTTCGTTGCGTATACGTAACGTGTGCCGCGCGTGCTGTTCACAGATAATTGTTGTTGTTATTCTTTTTTTGTTGCTGTTCTGTCTGTTATTGTGCTGTGTTTAGTTATTTCGCGTATATGTAGCTGCCAGCAAGTCAACAACAACAATATTAACAAAAAAAAACAACAAGAGCAACAACAAATGGCAATTATTGTCATGCTTGTTCGCTACTTTTGTCGGCTTGTATCGGTTGCCGTCGTTGTTGCTGCTATTATTTTAATTGTTATTAAACAAATGCCGCAGATTGTAAATCACATACGTACGTACGTGAATATGTATGTATGTATAAATTTATATATGTATGTATGAGTGCTTAAAAGCATACACGTTGCCGCGCGCGCCGCCCCGCCCAAAATGCCGGCCGGTTTCATGCTTCGTGTTTCGCTGTCCGCGTGTTGCAGTCGGCTGATTCGAATCCAGGAGCCGCCATCGCCGCAGACGTAGAATGCCCCAAGCTTAGTGCTGACCGCAGATCTAATTAGCGTTGCATTTTTCAGTTAATTTTAATTGAGGCTGATTTATAAACAACGCAATTTTTTAACTGCGCCGCGTTATTTTCCTTCCCACCTCTGCCATCATCACATAAAAGCACACACACTTTCTCGCTCTCTCTCTTTCTGCGTCTCTCTCTCTCTGTTTTTTTTCTTCGCTTACGCTTGCTACAGAGGGTTTTTTTTTGTGCATTTATTCTTCTATTCTATTGAGAAAAAGCTAGAAAAGCATCCGGATGACGGCATTATTGCGATTGCGGCTCAAAATGCTCTTCGTGTATGAAAAACAGGCGACAAAAGTGTCGTACGCGTGGAAAATAAAATGTACATATATAATGTGCAAAATGAATATATGTTACTTAAAGCATTTATTTATTATTAAAAAGAAGTAACCAATAATAAATAATTATTTACTAAATAAAAATAATATTTGATATATAATATAAAATATGACAAAAACTCATTGAAAACTAAAAATAAAAATTTAACATATAAAAATTGATGTCAATTCATTTAATTTTATATGCTTTAAACTATATACCTAAATAATAATATTTTATAATCGTCCTTTATTTATTTATGTGTAGAGCTATGATTTTTTTCAGTTGCAGTTTAATAATATCAAGAATTTCATCCCAATCGTAATACATTTCCTCATTGATGACATTACGTTTACAAAATCATTTGCGACAAATTTGTCGGGTGACATTCTGACTTTTATTTGCTGCATTTGCCGTCTTTAGGGAAGGCACTGCAGCAGCAGCGACAACAGCAACAGCAGCAGAAGCAGAAGCAGCAGCCGCAGCCACAGCAGCGAGCGCCAAGTAGCGGCTCTTGCTGCGCTCTTCACTTTAAAGCGCTCTCTTTTTCACATACCGTTTTGACGCTCTCGCATCTTGCACTCTCTTGCAATGGTGCGGCTCTCGAGACGTTGAGCTTTACGCTGTGCGCCGCATAAAAAGCTAACGGCAGAAAATCGTATCGCATCGCTGTTGTCGTTTGTTTTAGTTTCAGTTTTGTTGTTGTTGTTGTTGCTGCAGCTGCTTTTGTTGCTTTTGTTATATATATGTATGTATATATACATATGTATGCATAAAGATTTTTTTTTTTTTTTTTTTTACTAATTTCTTTTAAGAATTTTCTTGAACAATTTTCCTGCTGCTTTCGTTGTTGCCGTCCCGGTTTTTATTAGAAGACGTTGGCAGCGCTGGCAACTCGTTCGAGTTTTTTGTTTGGCATTGTTGTTGTTGCTGCCGATGCTGTTGCTGCTGCTGGTTGCAACTGCTTTTTGTGCTGAGTCTGTCACCGTTTAACGGTGCTTTTCGGTCAAGCATGTGTGCCTGTGTGTGTGTGTGTGTGTGTGTTTGTTTAGAATCTCTTGCAAGCTTGCAAAAAGTTGCGCCAGTGGGCGGTGTCTTTTGCCTGCTTTACTTTAAGTCTTCTCCTGCTTTTGCTTTATTTGGCTTAGCGCTCGCTTCGCTCTTAGCTCTTAACTGTTATCAGCTATCAGTGCTAGTCACACACACACACACAAACACAGGCACAAAGCTTCACATATAACTAGAGCGACAGAGGCAACAGCGTAGCTAGAGTGAGAGAGAGCGAGACAACAATGTGGAAAATGTAAACAGATTCATTGAGACAACTGGCGCTGACACATTGCAACAACCAATTCTCGATTCCCCTCACGCCGCACTCCACCCTGTCTCTGTCTCAGCGGTCTGCATTTAGGCCACAAAAATGCCATCGCTGGCAATGTCCAAAAAAGCAAAAAAACACAAAATGAGCATACGAAACAGCAACAAGAGAAGAAAACAAACCACAGCGAAGAAGAAGTGAAGAGAGAGAGGGAGAGAAAAAAAGAAAGAAGCGCATATGCATTGAGAGAAAAGCAACGTCAGAAGAATGTGAATGCGAACGGGAATGCATATGTCTACATATAATACATACAGACATATATACATATATCGAAAAATACAAATTCCCTCGGCACACCCCCCCGCCCACCACCTCTGCTGTCTGGCATCAGCTGGTGGCCACAGGCGCAGCGAATGTTCGACAAATAAATTTCGAAAATTCGCGTTGAAAATAACTCAACGTGACACATAAAAAAGTGAGTGTGGATTTGCCAGGAGGCGGCCACAGAGAAGACAGTAGGAGCAGGAGAAGCAGGAGGAGGAGGAGAAAGAGGGAACTGGGACGGTGACGGAGACGGAGACGGAGGTGTGGTGTCATGCAACTGGGAGAAATTTAGGAGACATGATAGCCAGCCTGGCTAGCAACCAAACGTGACCTGTTCCATGTCTCCATGTCGAGTTTGCCTAACTGACACAATGATTAGCTCTGGCAGTTTATTAAGTCCACAGCAGCGACAACATAAACACATACATAGATGCGTGTGCACATACACACACATACACATTTATAAAATAGTTTAGAGATTATCTGAAAGCGTTGCAACTTTTTTGATCCAGCACTTGGATAAATAGAAAACAAAAATCGACAATCAAGTAATATCTCTATAAATGTACCTAACTTTCAGTCAGTATTTCTATTATTATATCAAATAACTATTCAAGTAATACCTCTATAAATATACCTAGCTTTCAGTCAGTATTTTTTATTATAATATCAAATAACTGTTCAAGTAATACCTAACTAAATTCTACATTTTTCAAGAAATATAAATTACTGCAATAGAAATTATAATATATATGATTCGTAATTTTCAATCTACTCTAATATTAATGATAATGATAATGATGATAATGGCTATCGAAAATTTTGATTCAATTCAATTCAATTCATCTATAGGATCTATTGGGTATCTTAACTTTAACTATTCATTTAGTTAATTTAGTTCTATGGTAAAAATAGCGTTATACCTAATATGTCAAATTTCAAGTCTCCATTTTATAGAAGATATACATAGTAATTTCTGACTTGTCATTCCTCGATCTGTACAGTAGCTTCACAGTAGCTTTAAAACTGTAGTAAGATATATACATACATATATCCACATGCGGATTAATTGTTTTACAAATATCTATGTATATATTGGATCATATATGTATGTATGTATATCACATTTGAAACTCTTTCCAATACGATGAAGAAGCCAATTCAATTTGGAGTTTAGTTTTTTTCTGATTGGAAAGTGAAAAAGTCCAATTGGGGCGCATTGCATTTAACCCAATCAAATTGCTGGCAGTCAATTTGAGAATGTTGAGTGATGAGCACAGTGAAGCAGCGTTAAAGCGGACGTACATCAAAATGGGGCGAAATAAAAAAGCATAGAAATTGAATTTACATTGGCCTTTAGTCAGGATGCTGCCAGCAGCAACAGCGCAGCGACAGCTGTTGACTTTTGATGAAAAATCCAAAGGGACTGCAAGGACACACACACATACATATACAGCAGTAATTGGCCCTATATGCGTGGGTGTGTGTGTGTGTGTGCTCCCCTTTGATGGGCCAATTGCTCCGCACGCACATTTCAATTTTGCGGTTCATGGCTGTCGCTGATGGCTGCGTTTCCGTTTCCGTTGGCGTTGGCGTTGGCCATTTTGTTTGTTGTTGTTGTTTGCTTTGCACCTGTTTGATTCCCTCCCCCCCGCCTCCCCCCCGTGCATGGGAAATTCGCTGAGCTTCGGCTCGCTCGCTCGTGAACAATTAACTGGCCATTTACGACTGCTGGCAGCATGTATGTATGTATGTATGTATTTTGTTTTTCTTTTATTTGATAAACATCGCACGCACCCACACACACACACACACACACTGACACTCCCTCACTCACACTCACACACCTTGAAAGGTGTCAAAGCTTAAAGCATTGTTGCGGCGACAACACAGAAATCACAAAATCTGATTTGACACGCAAAGCCAGCAAGCAGCAAATGCAGCAGTCAAAGAGAAGGCGACCGAGAGAGAGAGAGAGAGTGAGAGAGAGAGAGAGAGAGAAAGACAGCTTAGGAGTTGCGAGAAATCGTTTAAGAATTAGTCAACTAAGCTTCAACCGACAATAATTGCCGTTTAAATATTTCAGTGAGAGAATTTAGCTCAGGAATTGAGATGGAGGGATGAAGAAAAGAAGAGGAAGAAAGTATAGTTAATGTGGATAGATGGATAGATAGATAGATGGATAGATAGACGGATAGATAGATGGATAGATAGATAGAAGGACAGCTAGATGGATAGATAGATAGATAGATGGATAGATAGATAGATAGATAGATAGATAGATAGATAGATAGATAGATGGATAGATAGATAGATAGATGGATAGATAGATAGATAGATAGATAGATAGATAGATAGATGGATAGATAGATGGATAGATAGATAGATGGATAGATAGATGGATAGATAGATGGATAGATGGATAGATAGATGGATAGATAGATGGATAGATAGATAGATAGATGGATAGATAGATCGATAGATTAATGGATAGATAGATGGATAGATAGATAGATAGATGGATAGATAAATGGATACTTAGGTGAAAGAAGAGACGAAGAGAAGGCTAAGAAGAAGAGAAGATGTAGAAGAAGAAATAGCAAGGAAATAGTATGAGAATGACAATAAGGGGAAAACGGAAAAGATCAAGGAAAACTAAAAGGAAAATAAAGTGGTATATGGGAAGACAGAGAAACAGAAAGATGACAAGGAAACGGATGAGCAAGAGGTAGAGAGAAACGAAATAGAAAGATGAAGCAGGACAGGAAAAGGAAGGAAATGCGGAAAATAAAGCATAAGATGAAAAGGAAAAGGAAAGGAAGACAAAAGGAGGAAGGACATGAGGACAGGAAAAGGTAAAGAAATAGGCATAAATTAGAAGAAAAAGACGAAGCGGAAGAAGTCGAGGAAAATAAAGAGGATGAGAAAGAGGAAGAGAAGAGGATGGGAATGAGCAAGAGAACAAGAAAGGGAAATAGAGAAAGAGGAAAAGTAAAGAGCAAAGCGGAAAGCAGAGATATGACCAATAGGAAGGAATAGAAGAATAAGAATAACATTGAAGTGAAGAGGAAAAGGCAAATTTGAAAATACAGAAAGACAGAGGGACAGGAAGAGGGTGAAGGTAGAGAAAGGAGAAACGTGTGGATGAGATGCAAATTGAATATTATTTAAGGAATCATTAATATATGTATATATACATATGTATTTCCAAATCAAACGAATCGAATTTCGCTCTCTTGATTCAATTTGTGCAGTTAATCGCATTAAAAGCAAAATTTAATAATGAATTCATAAGGAACATAACTTTGAATTATAGTAAGACAAAGTTGGATGACTCCGAGTTGAATTGACTTGGTCAACTGAAAGTTTAGCAGAAAAGGCAGGAGAGAGAGAAGAGGAAGAAGCCTTTGTGTGTTCACTTTCAGTTCAGTCACTTTTTCTGCTGACGGAATGCGCAATTCCGCGAATCTGTTTGCCCAGTGATCCAGGTGGGCGGCGATGGGCGATGGGCGGGTGTACGTAGAGCTCGCTGAGCTCGTCGTTATTTGCTATCCAGTTCGAATTTTAACTGGATTGTTATTGTCCTTTCGCTGACGCTGTGCCAAAAGGGTTGCCAGCGTTATCAAATACCTAAGGGCCTTGACATTTTTGAGCCCTCTTTGGCCTCGTTGGCATTTTCGCGTTTTCACATTTTCACGTCCTTGTTGCCTATTTGCGTTTTTTTTTGCCGGCTTTATTTTTTCTTCTTCTTCTCTTCATTTTTTTTTTTTTTTTGTCCGCCAGCAGCCAGAAGCCGTGCATAACGCTTTGGCATTGTGCACGCCAGCATCCTAGAATCTGGCATCTGCAGCCACCTTCTTTGGCTTTTCGTAAGCTCCACCCCGCCGGCCCCGACGCCCCATTCAGTCGCCTTTCATCCATTAGGGCTCATTGTCATATGCAGGTTGTTAAGGCAAATACTTTGCCTTCCGTTTGCTTGACTTGACACGGCAAGCGGGCGAAGAACTATGCACAGGAGGAGCACTCTTTCTCTCTCTCTCTCTCTCTCTCTCTCACTCTCACTCTCTTTGTGTGTGTGCTGACAGAGTGCAGGATAATTGCAATGACGTCGCATTAGCGTGCTCATTGTGCATTGCGCGCGCGTGTGTGTGTGTGTGTGTGTGTGGATGCCAAGTGTGGAACGTATGCTTGTCAGCATATAGAGCGTGTAATTAATGACAAAAAGCGGTCATGTTAGGGCGAGAGGGCGTGTACTATTAAGTGGAACCCATGTGGATGCTATGTGGAATCTATACATATGCGGATCATACTAATTGTGATGTGGATCCCATGTGGATGCTATGTGGCATCTATACATATGCGGATATTATTTGTAATGTGGATCCCATGTGGATGCCATGTGGTATCTATACATATGCGGATATTATTTGTGATGTGGATCACATGTGGATGCCATGTGGTATCTATACATATGCGGATATTATTTGTGATGTGGATCACATGTGGATGCCTGATTTATTATTAATTTCGAATAAAATGTATGTACATACCGAGCACATGTAGATCTTGAATGTGGGTCTGTGGATCAGAGGCATGGAGTCTTCTATTCAAACTCAATGTGTACTAAGCTATAGATCTTATGTGGATCGTATGTGAAAATGTTTATGCACATATCATGCGGAACGAATGTGAATTCTATGTTAAATTTAGCAAATTTTTTGAGACAACTTCAGCTCACACTTTCAACAAATATTTTAAAACATTTTCTCACAAATGTTATGGATATGTCTACGTATTGTATATGTCTTAAATGTCAATCGCCTACTTTTCCTCAAGTTTTTGCCTTTTAGCACAAAATAAGCCCGACGGACATTTAGTATCTTAGTAGGCATTGACGAAATTCGAGCTCCCATCCTGTGGGTTGGTTTGGGAAATATTCAGTCTTCTCTAGTTTTTTACTCGCTTCACATCCAAAATATCAACAAGCTACAAAAATTTTTATAAATTCATTTATCCGCTTTCGCTTTTTTGAAAATGGAGTTGAATTTTATTCCGATTATTTTAACTGCGGTTATTGCCCTAGGCAACCATTTCTGGGGTCTCAAATTTGCAGATCCGGATATGCACCAGCCGGACATAACGTCTGGACTGTTCATCTGCGCGGTGATAATGTTATTGACGCATCCATCGATGAAGGTGCCCTTTGGACGTCGCGAGGGCGTCCTCCTCTATATGATCTTGTGCCTGGTCATTCAATATCTCGTCATGGCATATCCGTGGACTTGTCTGAATCGGTTGCTCGTCAGGCTCTTGCCGGAAACGGTGATCTTGCCCTTCTTCTGCCGAATGCTCATATCGACGTCCATGATGATCACCGCCATAAGCCGCTGGCGCCGTCGATTCAACCGGACCATCGGCTATGCCATCAACAATGTGATTATGGATATCCTTGTCACTTACGTGTTTATGTGTAAACTAGCTCGATTCATCCTGAGCCTAACCACGAACGACCAGCAATAGACCAGCCCACCGCCAAATCAATCACATCTGATGTTGACTCTCATTCGGAGAATTCCGAGAATTCCATAAATCTGTACTCCAATCAGATTTACCATCTAAATACGAGAGCTTATCAATTTGCGTCCTTCCAAGGCTTGTGGATAATTTGGTCATTTAGTCGTTTTTTTTTTTTCATATATAATAATTTTTTTTTACATGTATAATATTTTTTTTTTTAAATTTTTTTTCGTCTACCTGCAAAATTCTTAGCATTAGGTCACATATAATTTGTATAGAAATCTTTTCCACAACAAGAAAAGTTTCTTGTATATATATTTGGCTGCACAATATGAATATCAAAAATATCAAATAAAATTCAATGTTTGAACTTAGACTGTTTTCGTTTATTGTTATTGCTGTGCATCATCATCATTATCATTAGCACTATCATCATAATTAGCATTAGCATTATTGCTGTTTATATAAGGCCCGCGTCGTACAGGCTCGACGGCTTCGACGACCAAGTCCTCTAGTGGACACACATTTACACATTATGATTACGTTCTGAAAGTTTCATTAAAAACAAAGTAAGAAAGCTCTAGTCGAGACTGCTCGACTAGGAAATCCCCTGAACCGTTCGGAGCATTGATATTTCAATAATTCTTCGCGTCTTTCTGACGCACATACACATACACATACATAGACACACATAGGCACGTATGCACACAGTACTTGAGTAAAAGTAAAAGCAAGGAGAGAAGAAGTGCAGAAGATCATAAAAGTTGTCTATGTGTATGCAGCAGCTCTCATTTTGCATTTGTATTTAGGTAAAACGAAGCTAGAATGCCCACAGCAGCAGAGAGCGTTCCCATTGCTCACTTGAAGCTCGACTGCAACGAGCGCTACCTGCCGTTGGGCTCAACACTTGGGAGAGACAGTGCTTGAGTAAAAGTAAACGCAAGGAGAGAGAAAGTGCGGAAGATCATTACAGTTGTCTATGTGTATGTAGCAGTATTAATTTGCTCACAGCAGCAGAGAGCGTTCCCATTGGTCACTTCAAGCTCGACTGTAACGAGCGCTGTTTGAGAGAGACAGTGCTTGAGTGAAAGTCGCCGTATATAAAGGGCAGCAGCTGTAGAATTTCTTCAGTCGTCCAGACCTGCTGGGGGTGTGCGCAGCAAAGTGAAGCAGAGTGTGTGATCGATCAGCTAAGCATTAAAGACGTAGAGGAACTACGTAGAGCAATTACGTAAAGGAAATAAGAGGAGAAATACTTAGCGGTTATACTTGGAAGAAATAGACATACGAATAAAGCTAAATCGACTCAGCTCGTCACCCTGAGCTTTTGTGGGGTCTGCCACGCCTCCTTCTGCCTGTTACATACATTTCAACAAAACCATTATACCCTGATTTCCCATTTTCAATGGGTTCAGGGTATAAAAATTGCCCGCACTGCAAGCCCAAGCGCAGTCGCTGCTTACTGCGCAGTTAGCAGAGCGCGGACTGTGTATGCATGTGCATGTATGTGTGCATAAACGAAGCGAAGGGTATCTCCTAGTCGAGCAGTCTCGACCAGTAGTCGAGGCATACGGCATACAACCCTCTTTTTGGGCCAGCTCGCTCAGAGTTTTTGCTTTCCCAACTGGAAGAACAAATGTAGCTCTAGCTATCCACCAAATATTCTGCTGTCTACGTCTTGTACATGAGTTCAAAGTCAGTCTACCTGTATAAATATATGTCTTAAATGTCAATCGCCTACTTTTCCTCAAGTTTTTGCCTTTTAGCACAAAATCAGCCCGACGGATATTTAGTATCTTAGTAGGCATTGACGAAATTCGAGCTTCCATCCTGTGGTTTGGTTTGGGAAATATTCAGTCTTCTCTAGTTTTTTACTCGCTTCACATCCAAAATAAACTACAAAAATTTTTATAAAATTATTTATTCGCTTTTTGGTTTTATTTATTTTTTTTTGAAAATGGAGTTGAATTTTTTTCCGATTATTTTAACTATGGTTATTGCCATATGCAACCATTACTGGGGTTTCACATTTACGGATCCGGATATGCACCAGCCGGACATAACGTCTGCACTGTTCATTTGCGCGGTGATAATGTTATTGACGCATCCATCGATGAAGGTGCCCTTCGGTCGTCCCGAGGGCGTCCTCCTCCATATGGTCCTGTGCCTGGTCATTCAATATTTCGTCGTGGCATATCCGTGGACTTGCCTGAATCGATTGCTCGTCAGTCTCTTGCCGGAAACGGTGATCTTGCCCTTCTCCTGCCGAATGCTCATATCGACGGCCATGATCATTATCGCCATAAAGCACTGGCGCCGTCAATCTAACCAGGCCATCGGCGATGCCCTCAACGAGGTGTATTTGGAAGTCCTTGGCAATGGCGGATTCATTCCATACCTGGACTTGCTCCCGCTGAACAGTGGCATGCTTGTGTGTAAAGTAGCTCGATTCTTCCTGAGCCAAACCATGAGCGACCGACAGCCCATTGGACATATGCTGGCTCCCCAACACTACGATCAATACATGTACCCTGGTTTCAACCACACCAACACATGCCTGCGCCCTGAGCCGCCGCTGCGCTACTTGCGCCACTCAACACGATACTAACTGACTCGCTTCTGTAGCTTCAATCTTAGTAGTTGTTATTTTTTGACGTCTCTTTACAGTAAGTGCTCGCCTGCTCCGTCGCATAACATTCTCATTCTCATTCTCATTCTCATTCTCATTTAACATGCAACATTTATTTTTCACAGGCAATAGACCAGCCCAAATCACATCTGGATGTTGACTCTCATTCGGAGAATTCCGAGAATTCCATAAATCTGTACTCTAACCAGATTTACCATCTTAATACGAGAGCTTATCAATTTGCGTCCTTTCAAGGCTTGTGGATAATTTGGTCATTTAGTGGTATCATTTTTTTTTTTTTTTTTGTTTACATTTTTTGTTCGTCTACCTTCAAAATTCTCAGTATTAGAGTTATACATATAGGATAGGTCCCATATAATATACCAAAAAAAAAAAAATATGTAGGATGCACTCACTGCATATGCATATAAATTTTTGATCTAATTACGCAAATCAAATAAAATTCAATGTTTAACCAGAGACTGTTTTCATTTATTTTAATTGCTATACATCATCATCATCATCATTAGCATTAGCATTATCATTAGCATTATTGCTGTTGCCTGCAGTTTGATAGGCGTCGATAATTGTTCTATTAGGCAAATTAGCTGCCTGACGGCAGTCGCTGTAGCTGCGACAGGTGCAAAGCTGCACAGGTAGTGAGCGACAGCTACAGCAGGTGCTGCTGCCAACTGGTCCGTGGCTGACCACGCCCACTGCCACTGCAGCCAGTTTTGGGCCATTTGGGATTTTGTGTCCTTGTCAAAACTTAATATTTTATGTGTCAAGGTTGACAGACGCTGCCAAGAGAAAAAAAAAAACATAAATAAAGGGGGAAAAGAAAAGAAAACCTGCTAAAGCAGCGGCTGTCAATAAAATCAGAGAATACTGGAATCGATTCCGTTTGATTTGATTCACCTTGGAAATGCTTCGCTTTCTAAGAAACTTGAGCTATAAATAATATATGTTAGGCATATGTTATAGCTATGTTATGTATATGTTATGTATATGTTATAGATATGTTATATCTATGTTATGCATATGTTATAGCCTTGTTATGTATATGTTAGGCATATGTTACACATATGTTATGCATATGTTATAGCTATGTTATGTATATGCTATAGCTAAGTTATGCATATGTTATATCTATGTTATGCATATATCATATCTATGTTATGTATATGTTACATCTATATGTTATGCATATGTTATAGCTATGTTATGTATTTGGTATAGCTATGTTATGTATTTGGTATGGCTATATTATGCATATGTTATAGCTATGTTATAGCTATGTTATGTATATGTTATAGCCTTGTTATGAATATGTTATGCATATGTTATACATATGTTATGCATATGTTATAGCTATGTTAAGCATATGTTATAGCTATATTATGTTTATGTTATAGCTTTGTTATTTATATGTTATGCATATGTTATACATACATATATTATATATATGTTATATCTATGTTAAGCATATATTATATGCTGATGTTATACATATGCTACCATTAATACAACGGTATATATTTTACTTATGCTCATTTATCGACCTGGTAATTTGTCTACAGATATACCATATTTATATATACATATATATCATATCTTTGCTCTTCTTAATTTAATCTTTTCACATATATTTTATGGATTTTTTATCTGAAACCGAACAGACTATATGTTCTGTCTACAATAGGCACTTTCTGTTAGAGTTATGCGCCATCTTCTTCTATTCTCGCTCAACTTAGCCTTAGGTTTGCTCTACATTTGCTCTCCTGGGGGGGCGCTGACAGGAACTTGTCATTCATTTTCTTGCCAGAGTCGACAATTCAGATTATCAGATCACTTAATCATTTGCATGGCCCTCCTCTCACACTCTCACACACTCCCTCTTCTCTCTCTCAGTTTAACTCTCTCTCCCTGCTCTCCATGGCCGATCTTCATGGCTGGCTTTTGCACGCTTGGTCGCTCTGTCATGGACCCGACCGGGTATATTCGTTGTTGGAGTTAACTGCAATATTGATGTATATATATATAGCTGGATATCTGTATAAGTTGAATTGCTTTTAGCTCTTTGAGAGTTGTGAGCGAGCATTGCCTGGCTGCCTAAACTTTGCCCACATCTACTTACTATTTGGTTTTCCTTCCATTCATTCTTTCTCTTCTTCTTCTTCTTCTTCTTCTTCTGGTTTGCCATTGTCCCTTTTTGAGGCTTTTGTTCTCACGGCCAACAAATTTTCTGCCCATGTGCACCTAAGCGTGACCATTTTGACATTATTATGCGCCATCCCTTTCTAGCTAGCTCACACCTCACCCCCCCACTTCTCCACCTCTCGCTCTCTCTCTTACTCCTTTTATGCATATCTTTCTATATTTTTTTTTTGGCTACGTGTGCGTCCACTTTTCATTTCCGTTCTGCTTTTCTGACTCTACTCTGACCAGTGCAAGACATGTGTGCCAAAAAAAAAGAAAAGAAAATAAAGACCAAGCAGAAGAAGAAGAAAAATCTCACGATGATCTCTGCAAAGTCCGCGTCCACTTTCAAATCGTTGCAGCGACGTTGCAACTGTGAATGTAACTGTAGTAGCGTTCGCTGCACTTATTGTTGGAGAGACAATGCCTGAGCATGGGGCATGCGGCGTGAAAGGAGTGGAGTGCGGCGGGAGGCATGCGGTATGCGGCACGCGGCGCTGCGCTGCTTTGCTTGTTTTAGGCTTTCAAACAAGTTTGCCAACATGGTCAAGAGCAGAGAGCGAAAGAAACAACAACAACCACAACAACAACAAAAAAAAAAACTGTTTTTGGCGAGCGGAACGTGAGGCTAGGCAAACACAAGCTATAGAAAAATAGAAAAGAAATTAAATATAAGCAACATGCACTAAAGATGGGGCATACCCCACACCCCACACCCCACCACCATTCCCCACTGCACACCGCTCACTTGGCAATTACAAACAATGTAGAGGAGGCAAGTGCAGCAGGAGACGGACGGACGGAGCGGACGAGGCAACGGCGCTTTGGTTTGGCCACAAACTGTGGGCCTGGCATTTTCACACAGCGTCGACTTTCACCAGGCAACGCGGAGCTGCCCTTAATGTCCGAAAATGCCAAAAGATACAAAGATACAAATGCAACAACAACAACAACAACAACAAACGTATCTGGCGTTGGGTCAAGGGCAGAAATTCATATACATTTGGTGAAATGATTCACCTTTAATGGATATACTTTACATATACACATACACACACATACATACTATATAGTCCCATGCATGACTCATTCACTTAAGTCAACCCTCTGCCGTCCCCCTGCTGCTCCTGCTGCTGCTGCCCCCCCTCAAACACATGCGGCACGCGCGCACTCAGTTTACAGTAGTTTCGTTATTCCACTTCTCGCATATGGCTTCTCTTCTAAGTATAACCAAAAAAAAAAAAAAAAAAAAAAACGAAGAAGAAGAAGGGGAAAAAAACCCCAACCAACACCATCGGCAGCAGGTCGCTTATCTTATCAAACGAAAATGTGCAAAAATAAAATGTGAGAGCAAAAAAAAAAAATAATAAATTAAAATGAAAGGAAACAAAAAATCAAATTTGTGTAAGAACTTCAGTTGACAGTTGAAAAATTGGTTGGCTAAGCCGAATACTGAATGCGCTTTAAAGAGACTGAGACTGAGACTGAGACTGAGACTGAGACTGAGACTGAGACTGAGACTGAGACTGAGACTGAGACTGAGACTGAGACTGAGACTGAGACTGAGACTGAGACTGAGACTGAGACTGAGACTGAGACTGAGACTGAGACTGAGACTGAGACTGAGACTGAGACTGAGACTGAGACTGAGACTGAGACTGAGACTGAGACTGAGACTGAGACTGAGACTGAGACTGAGACTGAGACTGTGACTGAGACTGAGACTGAGACTGAGACTGAGACTGAGACTGAGACTGAGACTGAGACTGAGACTGAGACTGAGACTGAGACTGAGACTGAGACTGAGACTGAGACTGAGACTGAGACTGAGACTGAGACTGAGACTGAGACTGAGACTGGAAATGAGAATGAGATAAGAGCACAACTCTATATAACTTCCAGAAATCTACATATCTAATTTTTTGTAACATGTCGAAATCGCTGAACAAATGTGAATACCCTGTTCATAGTGTAATCTTCCAAGACATTAGCAACAGATTCGCTGTTCGAAGAAAAAGCGCAGTTTATCTTTATCAACAGCGACAAAAGCTAATAAAATATATACATAAATAAACAAAATAATAAAAATAATAATATTAGGAATCAAATCAAATGCGAAGAATTATAAAGGTAGAATACTCTCTTTTCTTTGAGTGTAGTTAAATCAGAATTCTAATTGGCTATAGTTTTACCGAATGAATTTAGCAACTAATATACCCTTTTGCATAGAGCGCCTAGCGTATTTAAGCTGAGCAAAACATGTCAAAGCGTAACGAAACCTAAAACAAAACAATCAAGTACAAAAACAAAAATTTAAATGCTCGGACACTAATTGATGTTGGGATTTTCGCGATGACATTTGTCAATATGAAATATATATATGTATGTCTATGTAGACTATATATGTATGTATAAACGATATCTATCTAAATATATATGCGTCGATTCGATGCGCATTTTAAGTCAACTTCCTGTTCATTCGAAATGACGAAATTCCCACTCTAAACATCCAACGGGAAAAGGCGATCCCAACTGAATGCGGTCCATATCTTTATGGCCATGTCATAAACTTTGCTGCTCTCCGAAATCATATTAAGCTGCATCAATTTGATTGCCACATTTCTAACGAAATTTTGTGAAATCAAATGCTTGAAGTAGAAATTAGCTAATCGAAATGCTAATTGAAAGTAAATGACGAGAAAGATCCATAATATATATGTAACTTCATTGATTCAATTCTCTTTTAAGAGTCGAATGTAGAAATAGAATCTATATTGCCAGGGCAAGTATGATCACAAATCCTTTACAATTGCCGATAACTCTACGGATGATCATAATGATGATGATGTCGATAAGAACTCCCTGATGACAGTTTGTTTGGCATGTCACGAGGCGGCGACAATGGCGCTTCCTTCTTCCTCTTGGCAACTGGCCGCCCACAGTCGTAGCCGCTGCCACAGTCACAGCCACAACCACAGCCTCAGTCACAACCACAGCCTCGGCCGCAGTCACAGTCAAAGCGGCTGCTGTTTTTCTATGTTTTTTTTTTTTTCTTTTTATATTTTTTTAACGCTCAATTGCTTGACCAACACACGAGAGTGTGGTTAGGTGGTATGAGAGCGCGAGAGCGTATGTTCGGCTCTTGGCTGTCGGGTCGTTCGTTTGACTCGGGCGCTCGGGTGCACGTCCTGCGGCCAATCAGAAACGTTCGTGTCTATGTTGTCGTTGTTGCATAACGCAGGCAAAATTTACAGTTGCCTGCCCGACTACTTGTAGTGGGCCACACAATGTAAAACAACAAAAATACGACGACCGCTCTCACACTCGCACACGAGTCTCGTTTTGCTTTGGCTCTCGCTGAATGGTATTGTTGTCGGCTCGCAAACAGCTTGCTTTGTCTGCTCTCTCTCTCTCTCACCACTGTTGCTGCTGTTGGCTGTTGTTGTCGTCGTCGTTGAAGCATCGTGTCGCCTCGTCGCGACGTTTTTAGGCGTTACGCTCAGCGTGAATGGTTTCAGTGCTGCTCTACCTGTCGACTCGCTTACAACGTGCGGAAACCGCTTTAAAACGCGACGACGACGACGACGCCGCCGCGGCCGCAGCAGCAGCAGCGACGTCAGTGTAAAGTTTTGCGCGTTACTTTGACGTTTGTGTCTCGCTTTTTTTTTTGTTGTTGTTGTGGTTTTTTTCGCGTTTCATTGTTTTTGTTTTTGTTTGTGTGTTTTTTATTTTTTTTTTATTTTATATATTTTGCGCAGACAACAGCAACGCAACAAAGTGGCAAAGTTTTCGCCTCAGCCGTTGCTCATACGCCCCGTCGCACACACACACACCAGCCCATAGAGATACATTAGCGTGTGTGTGTGTGTGTGTATGAATATATACATACGTATATGTATTTGTGCTCTGACAACGGTGACGTGCAAATTCATTTCGAGCGCGAATAAAAAGAAGAATTGTTTTTGTTTTGTGTGTTTTGCTTTTTGTATTTGGTGAAAAGTGCGCAACAAATGAAAATGCGCGAGCAACGTAGAAGTGCATAACAAATAACAATAACAATAACAATAACAGCAACAACAACCACAACAAATCAAAACAAAAATAATTAATAATCAAAAGTAAGCCTACACAAACAACACACACGCATACACTCACACTCAAATGCATTCATACATTCGCATGCAGCGCGTCAAACACACACACACACACACACACACATACACTCACACACACATGCAGTGCAACAAGTTTGCGCCTGACAAAATTTCCATCGCTTATTTGGCAATTTTATTTCGTTGGCTGCTGCAATAGCAACAACAATTAGTTTTTTTTTATATATATATGTATATAATAATATATGTAACTGTTCACAGTTTGTTGATATTTTGCTAAAGAAGCAACAAGTTTTTCGATTCATTGCAATGCATCCAGGACAGCAGCTAAATATGTAATTGCAATTAGATTTTAAACCGAAAGTTAAGTTGTCAAGCAGTTTAAATCAATTATAAACATACATACATACATATACACACGCATACAATACATACATACATATGTACATACGCCCATAGAGAGACATTAAATTAAAATTTGCACTTGTATTTGCTGCTTTCTGATAATGAATGGAATTTCAGTTTTATTTCTTATTATTATTTTTTTTTTCCCGCTAAATTTGCCGCGATATCAGCTAAGGCAGCAGCAATAGCAACAACAACAACAACAACGACAACAACAGATTCCAAAGTGTCGGCGAAATATGAATAGAGTTTAGATTTTTGATTTTTTTTTTTGTTTGCTGTTAATTTTGCGTTAGTTTTGCCATAGAATACACTCAGCGAAAATTGAGGAATATACGGAAAAATAATTTGCCATAATTATTTTGGAATAGTTTAATTTAAAGATTGACACGATAAGAATTCACATCAAGGTAAAGAAAGGAAATGATTCGGCAATGATATTAAAATACATCAATTGCATCATGTTTCAAAAATAAACAGACGAAAACTTAAAAGAATATAAATATTTCAAAAGAGTTTAATATTTGAGATCGGTATTTTGAAATAGTGAGGATTGACAATGAAAAGTACAACTAAATGTTCTTATTCAAGAGAATTATTATACAACTCCTGAAAGCTTAAAGATTTTTGCATAAACAAATATCTTTGATAAATATTTATTTTTTGTATTCCCAGAGATCAGAACAATCAATGGCACTCATAAGTGACTCTCAATGAAATGCGTCTCAATATTTTGTAAATGCGTTTCTTGTTGTCAATTCCATGCATTTCGTATAAATAAGCTTTACTTGTGCCAATTGGACTTATCATCTTATAAATGCTATAATATATACGATATGGCTTAGTTCTCTGTTTGACTTATACATAGAAGCTTATTATGTTTCCTATTAAATGTGCATTGTATGTATGTATGTCTTCTTACATATATAAAGTCTGACCTATTAATTTATTGCTGGTAGAAGAATTGTAATGTATGATGATGTATTGAATCCATCGAAACATTCCAGGAGTTTCCATTAAGTTGAGCATGATTATTTCATATATTTATTATTAGATGCTACTATGATGAAACGTTTTCATATCAATTTATTTGTAATTGCATCTGGGAACTACAATATATGTATATAAGTACTCCAAATAATTGTCATAAGGATGATTGGTCTGGAAGGTTTCCTTAAGCGTTTATTTACGTACAATATTTATTTATCTTTTATATTCGTAATAAGTTCTAGAAACAATTCGAATAACCAAGTATCGTTCGGTTCAGTTCTTCTTCTTTCGTAGTACCTATTGGGTATGGGAATGATCGTTCTATATTTATATGCCTAAGTTTATCAAGATATTCTGATCTTCATATATGTATGTACATATATTCTCTATTCATAATATGTATTTAGTTTCCATTGTTTCTCAAGTCTTATAAAGCATAATTATAGGATATATACCAATTACTTATAGGCTGCATATCAAGCTTATAATTATATAGACAACTCTCCAGATGTATATATACACACACATACATACATACATTATTTGGGAACTCATTCATTTAAACTCCTGTCTCTGCTCTACTCAACCTCATGTTGCCGTTGTTGTTGCACACCTTTCGCAGCCTTGTTGCTGTTGTTGGTGCTTGTGCCTTTGCACTTTAATTCCTGCTTCTTATTTAGCATCTGCGCCGGGTGTTACTCGAGCCACATGGCAGACGCAAACGCACAAGCAAAGCCAAAGCCAAAGGCAAACGCAAACGCAAAGGCAAAGGCAAAGGCAAAGGCAACACGACAGAACCTCCAATGTCAATAAGAAACAGCAGCAGCAGCAGCAGCAGCAGCGGCAGCAGCAGTTGTTGTTGTTGTTTCTAGTCACTCAGTCAGTCAGTCAGTCAGACGACAGCCTGCCTGTGCACGCGCGCAGGACGTGCACACACATACAAAAACAAAAACAGAAGAAAAAAAAGACCCACACACACACAGACACGGGCACAGAGTCACACGCACAGTTATTGTGTGAGGGAGAGGGACAGCAGGCACACGGAGACGCATCAGCCAGAAAGCAAGCAAGCATTCTTATACTCATCCTCATTCTCATATTCATTCTTATCCTTATGGTGGCAATTCCTGCTGTCGTTCGCACTCGCAGTTGCTCTCACTGTTCGCCGCTCGCATTCCCTCTTCCCCCATTCCTTCGTATGCTCTTTGTCGCTTACTTGCACGGCGCTTATCCGTTTCAGTTGCTCTCGCTTATGAATGGATTGCACTTAAGCCGGCAGCTAATATGTTTGCCAGCCGTTTTACCGTTGCTTGCTACCTGCCCTCTCCAAAGCCGCTGACCCCGCTCTCGCTTTGGCTCACTCTCTCTTTCGCTCTTGCTCATTCCCTTTAGCCTTTTGCATTTGTTGTTGCGTATGCGTAATCGAGAAGCAGCAGCAACAGCAGCAGCAAGAAAAAAGCTGTTGCTTCAATTTCATGCTCTGTGACGCAGTCGCGTAGACTGTTGATATCATCATTATATTCTTGCTGCTTATCATCATCGTAATGGTGATGATCATAATAATAGCAATGATGCTCATTGCAGTTTATGATGAAATAAAAATATTGAACACTAAGTAGAATGAAAATTGTAAATTAAAAATTGAATTAAATTATTATGGATATACTAAGTACATACTATACTTTACTACTTGGCGATCTTTTATTTGCAGTTAGACTATATGTGGCTTTTACTGTTATGTCGTCTATAGTTTAACAATCGACGAAATTTTAATTATTTTGATATTAATTTGAGTTATGCTCCGATATACGATGTAGAGTAGAGTAGTTTTTGTGTGGCTATAAAAGTGATATAATAAAATATAAATATGTATATGATGTTTATATAATGTATATTTCAAAGTCTAATGATTACTTGACATTGATTATCATTGATATAATACAATTGCATTGCTTACAGGGTATTGTGCAGTCGTTGTCTTGTGCAGGACTTTTCAATTTTAAGGGTTGTCCCGTTTTTCGTTGCTCAGTTATTCATTGTGTTATATTCGCATTGCACTCTTATACACTCACTCACAGCTGTCAGCTGGTCTTTAGGGTTATGTCTTATGAGCTCCTTTTCGATTTTGTGTGTGTGTGTTTTTTTTTTTTTTTTTGGGTATTTGGAACTCGTTTCTTGCTCACATTTTGCGACGTAACTTAAAAATGTCCTTGAGCAACAAATGTTGTTGTTGTTGTTGTTATTGCTAGTTGCTGTCTCCTGGCACAGCCCCTAGACTGACTTTATTATGCTTATTCTTAATCATTTTTTCCGTTTTTACCTATTTTTGTTGTCTGTTTGCTATGGGAACCGCTTGCGAAAAAAAAAAAAATTAAGCAAATTTGCATTTTAAGCGCAGCAATCGCAACCACTCAATGGGCTCCCGTCGATTATATATATATGTATACTATATATATGTATATATATTTCTTTATATCTATTTGAAGTTGACTCGAAATCGACTCGCATCGACTCATAAATATACATGCAGCCATTCAGATCCGACTTCGACATATCTGTGGCAATACTGCAAATGCAATTAAACCGTTGTTATTGCTGTTGTTATTGTTGTTGTTGCTGTTGTTGCTGTGTGCTGCGCAATTGCACGGCAATGTCAGCGCTGCAAGTTGAAGCCCACTTCACCTAGCCCGCCGCCTCGCCCCCAAAATGCCACTACTGTCACGCCGTCGCCCCCACCCCCCCTCGCTTAGTGTTAACGTTAGCTCTATATAGGGGCATGCGGGCATCGATTCCGATATTATCGGGGCGTCGCTAAAGCCGCTTCGCTAGCTCCAAAGTTTGTTTCGCATTTGCATTAAGATAAGCATACATACATATACATATATTATATATACAATGCTATACTTTATTTATATATGTGTATGTATGTATAACAATTGGAATTGGACATTTTTAGACAAAAATTTAGCTACAAAAAAAATTTCTTAAAATAATAATTAAGAAAACAAAAAATCCTGTGATCATACAGCACTTTCATATAGATCCATTAAAATCAAATATCATATATTAAACATCAGTTGCGTATTTTCTATCAAAATTAAAGATCCATTAAACTATATTAAGTATCATTAAAATTCTCTCTTAAAATTTCTTGTTCGCAATCAAACTAAAAATTTATACAATACCAAAGTAATTTTATCATATTAATATTATAATTTAATTTAATTTTTATTTCTTTTAGAATTTATCGCATTTTGAATTGAGGGTATATTAAATATATATATCTTAGTATTATTCTGAGAAAAACATTGAGAACAATTTGTACTTATAATGGAATATTTACTATGGGTTCTATGTATATCCTGTTGTTGATTAAATCTCTCTCTCTCTCTCTCTCTCTCTCTCTCACTCTCTCTCTCTCACTCTCTCTCCCTCTTTCCTTATATACATATTATGTATATATAGAGAAAGAGAGAGAGAGATATGTATATATATCACTCAACTCTCATTGTTATGCTTAAATCAGCTTGAAACTTGTGAAATTCATTGGCATAACACTTAATCCTATAAGTATAAATTAGCGTTAATTTATACCTATATAGCATATACATATATATACATACATATATACTCTATACTATATATATTTGTAGTACTTCCACTCTGGCTTCAGCTCTGCGCTTTTTCGTCTTTCCAATCGTATTTGTCTTGTTCGTTGTTCCTTTTTGGTTAACTTCTGCTCTGGCTGTGCCTTTCTCTTTTGCTCTATGTCTTTCTCTCATTCTGATTACAAATTTTCCACTATGGAATGCAAATCAACTCTCGCAGCGTTGCCTGCGTCTTCAGCTCCGCCCACGTCGCACGCCCCCTCAGAGTCAACTATCGCCAATGGGCAGACACATTTGTTGTTGTTGCTGTTGTTGCTGTTGTTGTTGTTGTTGCTGTTGTTGGTGTTTCTGGTGTGTGACCTTCGCATAGCAGCGCGTCGTCACCAGCTTTGCTTATTATGAGCATTACACTGAACGAAAATTAATGGTTTGTCAGAGCTAAATGCAAAACAAAGATCAAATGCACTTTGCACACAAAAAAAAAAACTCTTAAATATATAAACAATTTTTGACAGCGTGAATTCTTCAGTCGAATTAAATTAAATTGGAATGCTAAAATTATCAAAATGTTAAAGCTCGCCAAAGCGCTGCTGTTAACATAACATTGCCATGTTAAAATCACTTGATTGCCAGCTGAAGTCATTTACATAGCTTTCAAATGTTAGCAGACAATTTTAACATTCCATCATGCTGTTCAGCTTACAGCTCTGGCATAATTGCATAACTGTTAGCAGAAGAGCTTGCAGTAACAGCTTAAGCGCTGTTACATGAATTCCTTTAACAGAAGCTGTCAATTTTAGCTGTTGTCTTTCTACAGCCACTGTAGAATTAACAGCCGAATGTTAGCTTAATGAAACTAGAGATGGAGTTATTGGCTTGGCATTCGAACTAAAGGAACTACATATATTATTTAACGTTCTCAATTTGCATTTCTCTCGGTGTAGTTTAGCCTTTGCGTCTGGTATCGTAGCAAGTCCACGCTTTATCGCATAGTTTCGTATGTTAATTCGCTTACAGTCGGCGGCATCGCATTCGTCAAATGCTACTTTACGCTATGAGCCCACTCGTTGAACGCTGCCGGCAGCAGCGACCGAGGCAGTGGCGGCGACAGCACAAACCGGAAGCCAGCGCAAAAAGCGTCGAACAGCGACCCAAACATGTTTTCCGTCAGCCCCACTAGCCCCCCCCCTCCTGTATGGCCCTCCCCAGACCATGGCCCGTAGAAAGTAACTCGCTTTATGTGAGTGGCGGCCGGTCAGCTAATGTAAGTGTATGTATGTATATGTGTGAGTGTGTGTGTGTGTGTGTATGTATCTTCAAAATATGAAGTGCTATTGAGAAATATCATTTTAAATTTCGTTCAGCTTTATACTGAGTGTATATAGAATATGCTATATACGAGTAGTTAGCTGATGAACTTGCCCCAAAAGATAGAAATGGAGTGCTATTGATACAGATACAGATACAGATACAGATACAGATACAGATACAGATACAGATACAGATACAGATACAGATACAGATACAGATACAGATACAGATACAGATACAGATACAGATACAGATACAGATACAGATACAGATACAGATACAGATACAGATACAGATACAGATACAGATACAGATACAGATACAGATACAGATACAGATACAGATACAGATACAGATACAGATACAGATACAGATACAGATACAGATACAGATACAGATACAGATACAGATACAGATACAGATACAGATACAGATACAGATACAGATACAGATACAGATACAGATACAGATACAGATACAGATACAGATACAGATACAGATACAGATACAGATACAGATACAGATACAGATACAGATACAGATACAGATACAGATACAGATACAGATACAGATACAGATACATTTGACAGCAGATTGACAGCCTATATTTGATTTATGTATTAAATTGTCGCCAGACTTGAGTCGTCAGACATTGACTTCTGCTGTCTCATTACTCAAATTGATTTAACATGCGGGGGTGTGAAAGATCTAGTCAAGATCTAGTACATATAATCTATATATAGACTGGCAACAGCTGTTGGCATGCAGCAGTTTGACAGTCAGCGCTGTGGCACAGTTTGAGCAGCGCAACAGCAAAAACTGTGGCGCCTGTTGCAAGCTATCAAAAAGTAACTCAAAGTTGCGCTCTTTGTTTATTAGAGAGAGAGAGAGAGAGAGAGGGAGAGCGAGAACTATTTTGGGCTGTCAAATCACTTAAGTGACAACAACAACAACAACAAACACAACAATAACAACAGCTTAAGCAACTGCAACATGTGATAAATACAACAAAACAAAACAAAACAAATCAAAACAACACAAAGCAAAGCAAAGCAAAACAAGAGAAACACTTCAATCAAAACGTGTGCGCAACAACAACAACAACAACAACCTAAACAACTTGCAACAGCAATCAAAATTTTTGTTGCCCCGCCCAACAATGCACGAACATTTTACCATGTGGATTAACTTTGGATTGCCCTTTTTTAAATGTTTGTACTTTTGTTATTAATATTATTACTATAATTTTCTTCTTTCTGCTTATGTTTTTTGCATTTTTCCATTTTTCTGTTGTATTTTCTTACATAGTTTTCTTTTGCGGGTTTTTTTCACGTTTGGTTTTTGTTGTTGTTGCTGCTTCTGCTGCTGCTTTTAGCTGGCCCATAAAACAGCCAAAACAAAAAAAAACAAACAAATAAAAAATCATAAAAAAAAAATCGCGTGTTTCGCATTTTGGAAAAAATCATAAGAAATAAATTAAATAACCTTGCACAGCGTTTTTTTTTCTTCTATTTTAACTAAAAAACTAGCAGAAGAAGAAGAAGCAGCAGTAGCTCAAATAAGTGCCAAAATTTATGTCTACATGTGCATAAATAGTTGACGCTGTTTATGGATTCATATGGCGTCATATGGAGTCATATGGAGTCATATATGATCTGACCCGTTCGTAATGAAGCCGAGATGGGTTTTAGGTAGGCTCGAATTCTTAGCTTGACCATCGATGGAAGTGAAAGGGAATGCGTAAATGATTCAAATTAATGGAAAAGGTTTCTTTCGAGTAATTCTAACAAATCTAATCAGAATATGGGTCTTGGACTCTACCATTCACTCACATTTTCCGATTAGTACAATATTTTGTGCTACCTTTTTTCATAGAGTCGCTGGGCCTTGTTTACTTCTTCTTCTTTGGTCGGCTCGCCTATAGCTTTGATTTCCTCTCATCCCTCTGATCTCTCAGCTCTCATCATTGATCTGCGTGCTCCGAACATTTCTTGACGTTTAGCATTAGCTTAGATTTGACAATAAAGTGAATCAATTTAAGCAAATTTTATATCGAAAACAGCTTTTATTTTATGTTTTTTTTTTTCCTTTTTTTTATACCCTTTTTTTTTTTTAATTTAGATTTTTTTTAAATTACAAATATTTTAATTACAATTTTTTAAAATATCATTTTAATTCATTTTTTAAAAAGTTTTTTAATATAATATTTTTTTTTAATAAAATTTTTCTTTTAATAGAATTTTGTTTTAACATAATTTTTTAATTTTATATTAAAAAAATGTATTGTTATTTTTGTTTTAATTGTAATATTTTTTATTTTAATTTTTTTTAATTACAATTTTTGTCTCAATTTTTTTTATAATTTATTTTTACATTCTTTTTTAATATTTTTATTTTTTATTTATTTATTTATTTAATTTTTTTTTTATTTTATTATATCGTATCAGCTCTTCATATTTAGATAAGAGCTCGGAAAATTTCACATTTGATAAAATACAAATTTCGCAACTTTCAATAGCTTAGCTGCATTGGTTCTGTTTACGTATACATACATACATATATGTATATATAGATATCTATATATTGTATGTGCATATATAGATTTATATGTTTACATATGGACATATTAATTATGAATGCAAATTGGATCAGCTTATAGTTAATTGTGTTCCATACAATTAGGCGCACGTGTGTTGTAAAACAATATAGAGTATATAGTATATATATATAGTAAGCTAATGGAGATATCTTTAAAGTATCATCTGTCAAAAATGTGTATTACATATGTATATCACATTGCAAACTTTAAGGAATTGTATGGATTGCATTGCATCTAGTTTTATGAATATTTTATACAATTTTGGTATTTTTATATATATGATTTCTGTGCCAAAACAGAGAAGCTTACTTGGGGATAGACTTAAGATGAGATTCTCTGAAATGTGATTGAATATTCCAGAATATTCAAGAAGCTTTTAACAAAATATTTGAATGCTTAAATTAGGGAAATTATATAAATGATAAATATATGAAAGTAAAACTAAATTATATTAGGTCTACTTTGCATATTTATTTCTAGTAATACATATATTTATCGATATACATATATGTATGTATGTGTGTATATGCATATATCTGGCTAGCTTTGACAGCTTTCAGCTTTGCGTTTTTTTTTTGTTTTTTTTTTTTGCATAAACTTTTAAGGTTTCTGTCGAAAAGTTGTTGTCAAGCCAAATCGAATCTCTTGAGCAACTTGGCCTAAACTTTGCATCAATTCAATTAAGCGGGCAGGTGTGTGTGTGTGTGTGTGTGTGTGTCTATGCGTCTGTGTGCTTGGCCGCAAAATGCTAATTGGAATGTGTTAATTTGATTGGCAGGCTGTTTTGATTTTGAGCGGATTGACTTTTTTAGACCATGTTAAGGCAACGACACCTTGTATATGATTTTATCCAGATTTTCGCTATGGCAATTGTTGTTGTTGTTGTTGCTGCTGCTGTTAGTGTGTTGTTCGTCTTCTTCTTGTTTTGGCATAGTTCAAATCCAATGAAATAACTAAAAGCGACAACGAAGCTAATGAATAAATATGAGCCATAAACGGGCAGCAATAACTTTTTAAAACAGCAATAACAACAACAACAACAACAATAACAATAACAAACAACAGCAGCAGCAGCAGCAAACTAATGGCAATAAAAAGCGCGCATTAAAATGGGCAACATTTTGTAAATAGATACCCTGTAATTAGAAAATAGATCATGTTCGAAGTAGGCTAGCTGATGAGTTGTATAATAATTATTTCTTTTCAATATTTCTTATGTATATTTTCCTTACGTATAGGATTACGTTTTTGATGGCTAAACAGGGCATCGCATAGTCGCGCATGCGCAACGATCAAAAAAGTCTATTTTGCGTTTTATTTGCTTCTCTTTTTTCGCGTGTGGCTATCTAGCTAGCCTATACGGCACACACACACACACCCTGACAAACACACACACACACACAGACAAATCATGCAATCTCTTTTACTACTTTTGCAGCTTAAAAACTTAAATAAATAAAATTAAAAATTCCGAAAGAAACCAAAAAAATAAATAAAAAAGAAACAGTGAAAAATCGCGTGTGTGAAAAAACAACGAAAAAACTTTTAGAAAACCAAAAAATAATAAAAAAAAAAAAATAAATAAAAAGAACTGAGCAATCTTTATAGAAGAGCGGGCTTACAGAAGATGTGAAATTCAAGAGAGGCGGAGAGAGTAATTGAGTGTGTGAGTGAGAGAGAGAGCAGCGTAGGACATTTAAGCAAATGCAAGCAAATGAGTGAGTGGGCGTGCGACTGAGCGCTAGTGCGTATGTGTGTGTGTGTGGGACAGACGCAAAAAGAAAGACAGAGCGAGAGAGAGAGTGAGAGCAGAGCTGAGCAGAAGAAGAAGAAGCAGAGCAGCACTAAGAGCAGCTGTGTGAGTATTTTGGACAACGTAACAATATTTCTGCGTCTTCTGTCTCTGTGTTGTTGTTGTTGTTGTGTTGTTGTTATTATTATTACTGTTGTCCCTATACTTGATGTATGTACATACCTTTTCGTTACGTTCTTCTACTTGCTGTTGTTGTTGTTGTCATTATTATTGTATGTGTGTGTGTGTATATAAATTATCTCTCGTTCCTTATCTTTGTACATCGCGGCGGCACAACTGTTCATTTCAGCTATGCCAGGCCATTCTTACAAATATATGTACATATATGTATTTGTATGTGTATGTATGTGTATGTATAAATGTATATCAGTTTAGCTGCTCTCATTGGCTCATCTCCCTCCTCGTTTTGCACTAAACTGTTTTATTTCCTTTACATTTTTCAATGCTTCACTCATTTGGCAAATTGTTTCTTTTTCTTGTGTTTTTTTTATTTTGGCCAACAAATTTGCACCTGTCTGCAATCATTTTATTTTGGAGGGCAGTTCCTCCATGCTCCATGCTCCATGGCTGGCAGAAAGGAAAACCGTTTATCATGATTGCGATTACATTTGATTCCGATTGCCAAATGAATTTGTTGAAAGATGAAAAAGAAAAGAAGCGAGAATCAGATAGAGAGAGAGAGAGAGAAACAACAAAAATCAACTGCAAAAAGCATCCACAGCATCTAGAAAAGTATCTCACGCTCTTCTACATGTTTTATTGAAGTACATTAACTCTGCGCGCAAATTGCCTTTTAGCCAATTTGATTGCCCTCAAAAACTTTTCAATTTATATGGCCCGCGGCGATAAGTAATCGACCCATTCAATCGATATATGTTTTTAATTTTTCATTCATTCATCATTTCATTCATTCACTTATTCGTAAAATTAACTTCTATGTGATTTATTTTTATTCAATGCTTTTTTTCATTTTGTATATAAAATTTAATAATTTTGCTACCAAAATATTTAAATCTTAAGAAATGTTTCTATGTGTATATAATGGATCTTGATATAAGTTCCTTAATTTCTCTTCTTTTGATACTCGAGTTATATGAGTATACGAATATTTTGATAGTTATCTATAAACTATCTCAAATCTTAATTGAAAACTTTTCGATCTTCATTTGTTATATCAAGTTTGGCAGCTTTAGAACTATTTAAGCATTTTATAGATCCTACAATGTCTGCAGCTCAACAGGATATATGAATTTGAGCACCAGCAAACTGTCCTAAATTTAACTCTTTTGATAAACTACTTAGGATGTTGACGTTATCTCTGCAATCACTCTAGAGTCTTGACTTAGGGCAAAATGCTTTGAGTAAGGGTATTTCGTAGTCGACGTGCTGTTTCTTTGTTCTATCCTTGTTCCTCTTTTGTTTGGCCGCCTCAATCGCAGCTGGCTGATGATAATGATGATTATGATGATGCTGCCGCTGATATATTTGACTGCGGGCTATGAACGCCCGTTCCTCGCACATGTTGTCAGCCGGCAACACAGCTGACAATGTTGGCTTGTGGCAGGTGCCACAACAAACACACACACACATACATTGAGTTACTCGCGCACAGCTGGAGCCCAAAAAACCGCAACTGAAGCAGACGGATGGCACTCACCTTTATGTATGTATATTTGTGTTACCTGTGTGTTAGGCTCTGCTTACCTGTTGACCGGCGGAGCGTTGCGGTCGGCCCGCTTGCAATTTAATTGAATTTCATTTCAGTTTCTCGAGCGGCATTTGGGCAACGCCTTTGCCAGTTGCTCATGCCCCATGCCTCATGCCGCATGCCGCATGCCACCGCCTGCGTCCCAGCTGCCGCTTATCGCTCGCTCGATTTCAATATCATTTCATGCCGCAATTCCTTTGCCTCGTCTCGTTGCTTATGCCACTTTTTTCTCATTTTTTTTTTGTCTTCTCTCTCTCTCTCTCTCTTTTTTTTTGCGTTTCCTTCGTTTTTCAGCTGTTAATTCAAAGTAAATTATGTATTTTGCATAATTACAATATTTGACTTTTACTGTTGACTGCACGCCAGCGTCCAAGCCAAGTTGTACGAGGAGCAGCGAGACAGGGACAGGGGCAGGGGCAGGGGCAGAGGAGGCGTGTGCTGGTAGCGCCTGCTGTTACTGCTGCTGACTATATAAACTGAGTTTAGGCCATTCCAGTCTTTTGTTCTGCTGCTGCTGCTGCTACTAGAATACCCTGTGATTAGTTGCAATTGTGCGATAAGAGGGGTATATCAGTGAGCTGCAAGTGTGTGTGTGTAATAGGTGGACGTTAAAGACTGACAGTATTATATACATACATATACATACATAATTAACAATGAATGATCATAAGACTTAAATACTTGAATACAAAGTCTATTTAAAAATATATATATACATGTATATACATATATAAATAATATATCTATACATATGCATGTTTATCACAATTCCTATCTGTATCTATATGTGTTATCATATTCGATACAGGGTATCTACCAGTCGACTATCCTCGACTCATTCAACAAGGCCTCCTTTGAATGTGGCTTCCGTTCATTTATCTTCTTTATGAATTGCTGATGTTCTTATAATGATTGTTGTTGTTGCCATTATAATTGTTCTTGCTGCTGGTTGTTGTTGTTGTTGTTATTATTACAGTTGCTGCTGCTCATTGTGTGCTGCCTAATTTGCTTAAGAAATTCACATTGCCAACTGATGTGTAATATCTTCTTAGAGCGGGCAAAAAACAAAAAAAATCTGGAAAAATAAAAGAAATTGAAATAAAAACTTTAATTAGTTTACTTTATTGCTGCTAAGCAATTTATTAGGTATTCCTATATTTACATATGCAAATTTCTGAAGTAGAGCTAAGAACAGGGTATATATAACGACGATATATGATGTACAGTATGTTCTTATGCCATTTATATTTGACTTTGAGGACATTTACTGAATTATCCACAGCATATTATAATTCCTATATTTTTTCCATAACTCTGAACTCTTTGCGGCTGATAATTAAGTTCTTCTTTCTATCTTTGGAGCCAGGCGCCCAATTGTTGGGTATTTGAGTGCGCGTTGCTTCGATTGAGATCGTTTGCAGCGATTGCAGCCAGCGATTTTTTTTTTTTTTTTTATACCTTTCACCCAGCAACGATCGATCGATGCTTGCTATAAATTCCAATGCTTGTCGCTCGATGGCTGTGAAAGGAGAAAGTTGTTGCTGTGCAACTGTGCAACGTGCAACAAGCGGCAGGAACGCAGCATGGATGCAACAACAACAACAAAAACAACAACAAAAGGCGGTGGCTTTCACACGCTGCTGCTGTGGCAACTGCTGATGCTGCCCATTGATGCAACAGGTGCAACAGCTGGGCCACTGGGCGATTTACTGCTGCCCAAAGAGGGGGCGTGTCACGTTTTTGCGTGCATTTAATTGTGCGTAATTATTCACTTTAGTTGTTATGCCAACGAGTGGCGGCCCTTGCGCCCCAAACATGGCTCTTAATTGGCTTAGTCGTAGTTAGTTAATTGCACAACGGACGAGTTTTCACACCCCTCCCCCCTCCCCTCTATCCCACTGCATTGCCCCTCATCCCAGAGCGTTTAGCCTTGGTCCATGTTAAAGGTGTCTTACATATGTTGCCGCCTCAAGTGTTTGCTTTCATTACATTTTCATTATGTAGTTCTCACGTGATTCATAATCGGCCCATTAGCGATAACTAACTGGGTTAGCATCAAGCGTAAAGAAAACGTTTTAAAGGCTCAAACCGTGCACACGACTTTAGTTAATTGAAAAGGTGTTTAAGGTGTTTTGCTGCGTTTTTTTTTTATGGAAGCCCCAAAGATAGCATCTAGTAAAACTGTTTGAAAAATCAGTTGAAAAGCTTTAAGTTTCCATGCAATGCCAAAAACGTAACGTAAATAGTGTGAACACGTTACCAATAAGAAAGCCTGCAATGTCTAGTAAATTCTTATTGGAAAAGTGTTATACGCTCCTTTGAACTCAACTTTGATTCTTCCTCTCCCTCTCTCTGCCTGTTGTAGGTCAAGTGCAAGCTTTGACAAATTGTTTGTCTATTTGCGTCTTAAGCAATTTTGTTGCATTTGACAGGCGCCGACATTAAATAATAACACCTGACAGCGGCACTCAACTGCTACAACCACTTCCCCTCCACCATCACCTCCCCCATTCCCCCATTCCACTCAGTCTGCTCAGCTACCGTTGTAACTCCCCACACAGCTGTCAGCATAAACGACGAGTGATTCGCCGCTCACAGTTTTCGTTTGACTGCTTTCTCGCTCTGTCTCTCTCTCACTCACTTCTGTGTGTGTCTGCATGCGTATGCACACAGCACTCTCATACTCTCACGCTCTTACGCTCTTACGCTCTCACTCCTCTTTTTCGATACCTTCTTGCTTCAGTGCCCTTTGGAGCTTATGAGCTGAGTAAATGTATTTCCGAATGTCAAAAGTTATATATAGTATACCTGTCTGTATATTTGTATGTATGTTTATGTGTGTATCAACAAAACGTTGGGCGGGGCGAGGCGGGGCGGTGTTGTGTGGGTGTTGTTGCCGTTGACAGAACGTCATCATCAGCTTCAACAGCAGGCGCATCATCATTGTTGTAATTTGAAAATTCATAGTTGTCGTGTGACGTCAGAGCGCAGACAGCCGAGCCGTGGGAGTAGAACAAAGCGAATAGCGCTGAGAACCAAATATTGTGAGTGTACGCAGAACGGTGCTGCGTTGTTGGTTTCCTTGCTTCGTTTTGTTTTTGTTGTTTTCATTTATCTATTAGTTTTTATTGTTGCCGCCACTTCTGCTGGCTGCGTTTGTCTACGTGCTTTTAAACATGCTGCCGCAGCCGCTGTCACAGTCGTAGCCGATGCCATTGCACATTGGAGGAAATGCCAACAAAATGCAGTCATTGTGAACAAAGCCTGAAGCGTTATCAAGTTGCTGTGCTACTATTAAATATATATTTATATATATACGATATTCTAAAGTGTGGAATAAAAAAGAGAAACTAGTCTCTGTGTCAGCAAAATCACTTGCATTAAATTGCGAAATAAAATATTAATATTAATATAATTGTTATTTGAATAGGTGTTTTAATATTAGTATTGCTCATTTATAAGTAGAAATGCTTAACGAAAGTAACTCAATTAAATTAGCACCTCACATGCAAAACTTATTGCACTTGGGAATTGACAGTCTTTATCCACTGTGCGATGTCAGCGTGTTGTCAATGCTCACGCCTAGCAGCCCAGACATTTTGTTGTTTCTCTTTTTGTGTTTTTGCTGTGAAGTTCTGCCGGCTCCGTGTATGAGTGTGAGTTTGAGTGTGAGTGAGTTGTGCGTATGCTTGTGTGTGTATTTGGCTTCTCGATTTTTCTGTGCAGAGAGCGCGTAACAGAAGAGCGCAAGAGAGCAGAAAAGTCGAAAACTGTTTGTTATTGCTGCTGCTGCATTGCCATATGCATGCAAGTGTGTGTGTGTGTGTGTGTGTGTGTGTGTGTGTGTGTGTAAAGCCAGTCAATGGGACAAATACAAATATAGACACATGCACGCGCACGTGCACACACACATACAAATACGTATATTTATGTATGTATCTATGGATTTATATATGGCTAGCTATAATAGGACTGCAGTCAACCGCACGTCTGTTGGCGCCACCTGTCGGTGGCTTACCCATAATGCCTGAATGTATTTACGAGTGTGCAACCGACAACGGAACACCCTTCGTGGGCGCCCACGTTGATCAACTATTTAGCAAGCAGGTGACTTTTGCACTTCTGCCACCTGTGCTTGCAATGGGGCTAAAGGTTGGGGCTAGCTTTAATGTCGGGGCAACACAACAACAACAACACTTTAACATCGCGTCGAAACGAAAAGCTTTAAGCACGCGTTTAAGAACCCGAACTTAATTCAAATATTGAGCTGCACACAAAAACAAAAACAAAAACAAAAGAAAAACGCGAAAAATAATAAACAAAAAAAAAAAAAAGAACGAAACCAAATAAAATATTTTACAACCTTGTTGCAAGTTTTACGAGCCGTTCGCCTTGTGTTCTACTTACTAAAATGAAATTGTGCCTGTGCTTTATATATGTATATTTATTTATATATGTATGTCTATTTATTTTTATAGCAAATAAAATATGGAAATATGAAAATAATTTCAAAGCAAAATCAAACAGAATCGTAACGAAATAGTTGCCTTAACAATGAAACTTCCTTGTTGACATTATAAACGTACATAAATACATACCTATATATACAAAACAGTAAATAACATTTATATACACGAAATATTATACATATATACAAATATATATACAAACATACAAACAAACATATATATATTTTTAATACAACAAATAATAAAAAATAATAAAAAATAAAATAATTATTGTAATAAATATATTAAAAAATACCAATAATTATTTATACAAAAAAAAAAAAAAAATAAAAATAAATAAATAAATAAATAAGAATGATAAATTATAAAAGTAAAGTTAAAAATATTGGCATTTATAAAAACAGGAAATAAAAAATAACAAAATTAAAAAACTGTGTAAAAATAAAAAATAAAACAAAAATAAATAAATATAAAAACAACAATTATGAAAATAATAACAAAATTAAATATAATTAATTATAAAATAATATTAAAAATATAAAAATAAGAACAAAATTATAAAAACAATAACAAAAAAAAAAAAAAAAAAAACAACAAAAAAAAAACAAAAAAAAATTATAAAAAAATAATAATAAAATTAAATAATAACAAAAAATAATAATTAATACAAAATTTAAAAAAAAAATAATAATAAGAACAAAAGAAAAATACTAAAAAAAATACTGAAAAAAACATCATGCGCCTAAAAGAGACCACGAAAAAATCACCAACGCTGCTGCCGCTGTCCGGCGAGCTCTTCAAGACGCTGCGCATATCGCCGCCAACAGTTGCGCAACAGCATCAGCTGCATCAACAGCAATACTTACATCAGCAGCAGCAGCAGCAACAACACTTGCAGCAGCGCTGCAGCAGCGTCGGCAGCACCAGCAGCAGCGGCACCTGCGAAACGGAACGCTCCACACTGTCATCGTCATCGTCATCGGCGCTGTCGCCGCTGGCCGCAATGGCTGCGATGCCCACAATGCCAACGATGCAGTCGATGCCCACAATGCAGACAATGCCCATGACTATGCCAACGCTGCCCGCCAATGTGGATGAGGCAGCAGCCGCTGCTGCGCTGGCGGCCAACATAGCCGAATCGTTTACGTTTCTGCAGCAGCATGCGGCGCATCATTTTCGCGACATTTTGTATGCGGCTCACATGCTGGGAAGAGGTACAAGGGGCGGGACGGGTGAATGTTGAACGGGAGGAGGGGAGTAGGGGAGTACGGTGGGTGGTGCTGGGTAGCTAATAGTATTATGTTAGGCCACGATTGTTGCACGACCAGCTCGTGCTCCTCCGTGAGGCCAAGCGGCTGGCTTGACTAGTTTTTGTTAGCCGTCTTTTTTTTTTTTTTTTTGTCCAACCAACCAGCCAACTTTCACTTTGTGCTTGGTTGCCGCATTTCACTTGAGCTACGCAAAAAAAAAAATTACAATTTTTACTGATTTCTGTTTTTTTTGGCTTATTGCAGGTTATTATCAGCCGGCGGGTCCGCTGATCTCGCCGCATGTCATTGCGCCACCGCCACCGTCAGCGACAACAGCAGCAGCCGCTCAGGCAGCGGCAGCCGCAGCGGCGGCCGCAGCAGCTGCAGCAGCAGCAGCAACAACAACACCAACACCAACATCAGCTGCAGCAGCTGGTGTGCCACAGCCAATCAAGAAGCTAAGCGAGGACGAATCGCCGACAAATCCGACAAGCGCCGCACAGACTCAGCCCCAGGCGCAGCAGGAATCGTCAGCCGCGGCAGCAGCAGCTGCAGCAGCAGCGGCAGCAGCAGCAGCAGCAGCTCACCAACAACAACAACAGCAGCAACAACAACAGCAGCAGCAACAGCAGCAGCAGCAACAACAGCTTCAACAGCAGCAGCAACAGCAGCCGCAACAGCCACAGCCGTATCCGGGCGCCAGCGCCGTGGCGGCTGCCGCAGCGGCCGCTGCCGGTCATCCGGGCGTGCCATATCCGCGCTCTATGCACGCGGCACAGATGCACTACTCGACGGCATATCCGCCCAACTATTATTCACCGTATCCGGGCGAGGTCATGTGCTATTCGCCGCCCGCGTATCAGCCGTACTTCTCAAGCAAGGTCTATCAGAGCGGCCCGCCGCCGCCCACACATCCGGCTGCGCATCCGCCGCCACCGCCGCCGCCGGGCGCGTATCGACGCTATCCGTATTATCAGCACGCTGGGCCGCCGCATCCGCCGCCGCCGGAGCTTTACGAACAGCAACCGCCGCCACCACCGCCGCAAGGTGTGCCCCAGCCGCCGCCGCAGCAGCAGCAGCAACAGCAGCAGCAGCCGGTCTCGATTGCCGCAGCGGCAGCAGCTGCCGCCGCCGCCGCAGCTGCAGCAGCAGCGGCCGGTGCCACGCCCGCCCCGGCCGGCACCCAGCTGGTGCCCGCCCATCAGCACCAACAGCACCTGGAACACTACCCGGGACCGCCCAGCTACTACGCCGGGTACAGTCCAGGAGGCGGCAGCGCCGCCGGCCAGTGCTACACGCGCGGCCTGCAGGGTCCGTATATGGGTAAGGAAAAGTATGGTTCTTGCCACCTAACCAATCCACAGATGCACCCAGATACCCAGAGAACTGATGCTAGATCAATGTAGAACCCTCCAAACTAATTGGAATGCATGATGTCCAATTGGAAAACGGGAGTAACAGTAAATGGTAGTTCTGTAGAGGCGAAGAAAAAGTCCTTATACAGAATAGATCATGCTAATGGGATAAATGCGTGCAATTGGAATGGAATATATTAAGATATAGATAATTCTATATACAAAAGAAGGCCACCAAAATATTACAAAAGAAGTTTTAATGGGAAAGAATAGATTGAATAGAACAGATTGTCGTATGATAGACGATAATGAGATATTTCTTTATTTATTATAGATTATAATGAATCTAAAGTGAACTGAGACCTACGGATTCTCAGGTGAACAACCCTAAGAAATTCTAATGGGAATACAGTATATTGTAAGACTATATTGTAAGACTTTGTGGAATACAAATTTCAGGATTGGATTTCCGAATAGATGAATTGACTAGATTATCTGATGATGTTTTGAGGAAATGAAAGTATAAGGAAGGCAAGAAGGGACTTAAACAGTAGATGATATTAGATAAGATATTTCATTGGAGGTCTTTCAGTAGTTGCTTTCACTATGAGGGATTAACATAAACATAAATCCCATTGGAATCGCGAACTAATATGAAATTCTCTCTTGAAAATATTACAGAGTATCCGCCGCAGTGTCCGTGTCCAATGCAACAATCGTGTCCAAAAAACGTCCATACTGGGCCTCATATTGGTAGCAACAGCAACAGCAGCAGCAACAGCAGCAGCAACAGCAATTGTTCCACGCACAAGACGAGCAGCAGCAGCAGCAGCAATTTGATGCTGAATGCTACGAGTCACAGCAGCAACAGCAGCAACAAGAGCAAGAGCAATATGCCTGTGCATGGCAGCATGCCGAGCAGCGATGGCAGCAGCAACAGCTTGACTTCCAGCAACAGCAGCAGCAGCAGCAGCAATATTTTAGCAGCAACAGCGATAACAACGACAGCAATAGCAGCATTAGCAACATCAGCAACAGCAACAGCAACAGAATTAGCGCTGACTACCAGTAGAGGCCCAGTTAAAAATGGCAACGACGATATGACAAGGACAACTAGCAGAGATACGACAACAATGACAACGACAATGCCGACGGCAACGGCAACGGCGGCAACGAATACAACAACAGCAACAGTTGCCTCCGTTGCAACATCGGCAACAACGACCACCAACAACATGGGCACCCAATGCCAGATGCTGGTCAAAACGGAGCTGAAGAGCGACGCCGAGTGCCAAGTGACCAAAATGCAATACGAGGCGCATGTGATGCCGCCGCCAACTCCGCCGGAGAGCTACTGTGCCAGCGACGACAAGTTGCTGGAGGAGCAGGAGCAGGAACAGGAGCACGAGCATGAGCATGAGCTAGAGCTCGAGCAGCGGCAGCAACAGCAGCAGCAGCAGCATCAGCAACAATTGCAACACCTACAACAGCAACAGTTGCAGCAGCAACATGCAAAGGAGATTGAATCCTATGATTTAACGGGCAGCACGCCGCCGCCTCCTGTTGTGATGCCGCGTAAGGCGCGCATTGGCAAGAGCATGGCCAGAGAGATGGTCTATGCGGCGCAACAGCAGCAACAGCAGCAGCAACAGCAGCAGCAACAGTTGCTACAACAGCAACTGAAGCAGAAAGAAGAGCAACAGCTTCTCAGCAAACAGGCTGAGGTCGAACCACAATTGCCTTTTGTACTTAAAGCAGAAATCAAAGCGGAAACCAAAATCAAAATCGAGCACGATGAGCTGGCGGCAGCAGCAGCAGTTGCCGCTGCCTCAGCAGCTTTAACGGCGGCAACATGCAACACACATATCAGCAAAATGCCCGATCTGAAGCCGACAATTAAGACGGAGCCGGAGCTCGACTTGGACATGCAAAAGCCAGAGCAGCTGGAGCAGAATATAGAACAGCAGCAGCAGCAGCAACAATTGCCCCCTAGCAGCAGCAGCAGCAGCAGCAACAACAACAGTGTTGCCAAGCAGCGCATCAATTTGCTTGCCTCGGCCACGCAGGGCAAGAAGTCGAAGCCGCACAGCTACAAGAGTCTGATCAAGCAGGCGGAGCCAAAGAAATATCTGTGTCCGGGCCGTAAGTTTGGGCGGCGCTATGGCCGAACGCCGGCCAAATATGTGAAGCGCCGGCAAATGTTGCTGACGCAGCGGCAACAACGTTTGCGTCGCGAGCAACAGCAGCAGCGCAAACAGCAGCAACAGCAACAAGAGCAGCAAACGGCAGCAGCAACACATACAACAACAACAGCAGCAGCAGCAACTGAAGAGCCAATAGCAGCAACAGCAGCAGCAGCGGCAACAGCAACATTGGCTCTGGCCAACAGTTGCTCGCCCAGCGCCTCGCCAAAGCGCGCGCGTCCGCGCAAGCAAGCGATTGCCGCACTGCATCTGCTGGACAGTTTGGATACGACGCTGACGCGTGGCTATTTCAGTGATCCAGAGCTGAACAGCAGCAGCAGCAGCAACAGTCGCAGCACGGCCAACGTGGGGCTCTATGCGCCGGCCATACCGTCGCCGCTATTGGCGCCGCAGCCGCAGTCGCAGTCGCAGTTGCAGCCGCAGCCGACGCTGGCGAGCGAGAAGCGCTCCAAGTCGGAGACCAAGAAGCCGCTAACCCAAGCGAATTGTGCGGCCAGCGCTGTGTTGGCGTCGCTGGCGACGACGACAGCTGCAACGCTGCCAGCGCAGTCAACTACCTCAGCTGGCGTTGAGCCGCCGGCCAAGAAGGCGCGCAAGCAGCCGGCCAAGGCCAAGGCCAAGAGTCGAAAGGCAGCAGCAACAATAGTTGCTGCAACAACGACAGCAACAGCAACAGCAACAGTTGCTGCCGAGACCAACAACAATGAGTATCAAACGGCAGACTTGCAGGTGCAAAAGCTAAATGCCACGCCCACAGTGCCAGTTGATGCTGCTGCTGCTGCAGTGCACGAAATGTTGCCAGCAACAGCAGCAGCAGCAACACAGTCGCAGCAACATTCCGATGAGCAACACAAGTTCCTGGTGCCCCAGAAGCCAATTGAGACACCATCAACGCTCACAGCGCCCACAGCAACAGCGACAACACCGACAACACCAACAACAGCAACAACACGCCACGCCCCAACAACAAAACGCGCCCGTTCGCGCTGCAAATTCGGCAACCGCAAGAAGCAGCGACAGCGGCCCAGCGGCGTCAGCCACGAGCTGGACGAGACTCAGCCGCCGGCGACGCGGGCCAATGTGGTGCCCAAGTGGAACAACGGCTGGATGTGGGCGGGCAAAGCGTTTCAGGGTCCAGTGTTTCTCAATGTGAGTGTGTACTGTAGTTCAGTTTTGAGCTTGAAAATGACAGCATCTCTCTCTCTCTCTCTCACACACACACTCTGTAGAGCGATGATCCATTGGTGCTGCGCACCTGCTATCCGGCCATGCGGCATGTGGAGGGAGATATTATACGGACGCGCGACTGTGTCCTGCTGAAGGCCAACGAGGACAACGAGCTGCCCTATGTGGCCAAGGTGGCGCATCTATGGCAGAATCCCGAGGATGGTAAGCGTCAAATGGGTTCCACAACTCTATCGAGCAGTAATCCACTGAAATAGGCCCCAAATGGAATTAGTTCATTAAGAAAATATATTTAATTGCCATGAGGATCAAAAGATTGCATTATTTGAATTTGTAAAATGAACCGGTTCATGTATATGTAGTGAACTTGAACTAATTTCAAGTAAATAAGTGCAAAAGTCTAGAAATGTCATCAAATGCAACAACTAGTTCTTTTTAATGATTATTAATTATGAATTTTAAATCACTAATGTGTGATATATTCAACATATTGATGTATTCTAAGAGCTGAACCAGCTACAATAAACGAAAGACACGTAATATATATTATATAATTTATACATAAAAAAATTTGATGAGTATTAAATGGAACTAGTTCGTTTTTCCATAATTATCAGCAGATGATTTTAAAAGTCAGTTTTAATTCAAAATTAAAAAAAAAAATGAACTTGCTCTTTTGGGCTATTCAGTGAAAGTGAACTATTTAACTGTAATTATTATTTGTAATACTATATTTACTATATATTATTTTAAATTTGAATTAAAATTTTTTTTATTTAAATTTGTATTTAAATTTGTAGCTCTAAATTTAATTTTTAAATCTAATTTTAATTTTTTATATAATATATGTATATTTATTTATATTATCCATAATATTTATAATTTTTTAATTTGTAATTTAAATTTTATTTTTATTTTTATTTTAATTTCGTTTTTTTTTTTATTTATATTTATTATATTTTTCTTTTTTTTTATTGATATATATTTTTATTTTTTTTTTTTTAAATTTATATATTTCCCGTTTTTTTATTTTTTAATTTTAATTTTAATTTAATTTTATATTTATTTCAATTTAATTTAAATTATCATTTTAATTTATATATTGTTTTCCCCTATTTATTTATTTATTTTATTTATTTTTAGTTGCAACTATTACTTATAAAAATACTAAACTAGTTCATGAAACGGAATACTTAATGAATTTTGTCTGGCTTTCAGGTGAAATGATGATGTCGCTGCTGTGGTATTACCGGCCCGAGCACACGGATCAGGGCCGGCAGCGCAACGACTGCCCGGACGAGGTGTACGCATCGCGTCATCGGGATCACAATTCGGTGGCCTGCATTGAGGACAAGTGCTACGTGCTGACCTTTAGCGAGTACTGCAGGTGAGTGGCCGGACCGCCCGCCCGCCCGATGCCAATTGTGTTTCATTTCACTAATTCCAATGCCATTCGTTTCCCGTTCAGATATCGACGACGTCTGCGCGCCGCCGAGGAGGATGTGGAGGATGTGAGCATTGTGCCGCGACGCACCAATACGAGCAATTGCTTTCCGGTGCGCACCGTGCCGGACCAGACCAATCCGGAGCTGGTGATGTTCTGCCGGCGCGCCTACGAGTTCCGCACGCGCCGCCTGCTCAAGCTGCCGCACAAGAATGCGCTGGTCTGCAGCTAGCGCCGGGCCTTGTAGGGCTATGCCCTCATGGAGCATCAGATCAGTGTTGGGAAGCGAGACGAATGCGGCAAATGTGGGCAGGGATCGGGCTCATCTACAGTCTGGATGAAGGCCTCCAGCAGGCCAAGACAAGACACACACACACAAACACACACACACATATACAGACGACCAAAATGGGTAGAGCAAAATGAATGAATGGAATGGAATGGAATTGGTTGGAGCACACGCAGTTGAATTTCAAGCGAATCTTTTTTAATATATAACTCCTTATTTATTATGCGCCCAACACACACACACACACACCACTTGTTATTAAGTTAAATGTATTTATTATGCTTAAGTTTAGTCAGCAATCTTGTTTTGAGCTCCTTATTATTCTAAATGTGTATATGCTTTTATGATTTGTTAACTCATTTACTTATGCTTATTTACGAAACTCTAAATGGAACATAATTAACTAATGCTCAGGCAAACACTTTGCGCACACACTCTGGTGACTTCTGCAACAAACGAAGGGAACAGATTTTAGAGAGAGAGAGAGAGTTAATTGAAGAAGAAGAAGAAGAAGAAGAAGAAAAAACTTGACACAATACTACAAGCTGTTGGTTTTTTTGTTGTTAGTTTTTGTAAGCGAAAAGAAAAGAAGAAGAAGAAGAGAAAAAAATGCAAGAAAAAAAACAGCAAACATTTTTTTTTTTTTGTTTTTGTTTTTAATTTTATATTGAGCAAAATACTTTGAGAAATTTGATTTCTGCAACAAATTTAATTTACCTTGATATATATATACACATACATATATAAATATATAGACCAAATTAAGTATATATACTAAATATACACATATATATTATTTTTTTATACCACACACACTTATATATAAATACATATATATATATATACAAATATATAATTTATACATTTGATGCAAGTACTACTATAATTATATAGTTAAGCTACAGAAATCCTTAATGAACAGAAGCAGCAGCAGCAGCAGCAGCAGCAGCAACAACAACAAGTCACATACATTAACAAATGTACTTTAAACCTTAATATATATATATATATAGAAATCTTTATATATTTTACATATTATTTAATGTAATAAATGCTTAGCGCTCTTAGTTTGAGAATCATTTGTTTTATACCAAATACAAAATAATTTATGCACCTAATTTAGACACGAATACACACACACACACACACACAAACACACACACACACATACATACACAACTACATATATGCACTTGTGTATTATCTATATATTATATAAATTATCATTATTTTTTTCTAATTTTTTTTTTTTTTTTTTTTTATATATTTTGTTTGCTATTAAAACAAAAGCCCATAATAAAAATACATTTTTAATCGAACCAAAGCGTTTTATGTTTTTGCCAGTTTCCTAACGGTTTTCAGCTATATAAATATATTTTATATTATTTTACATGATTGTGGTTGAGCAAAAGTTTTGTATATGGCTTTTAAAATTGATATTTTTCTTATATAAATATTTCAACTGAAATACATTATGAGCAGAAATATTTAAATTTAATTATATCTTATATAATTGTTTTTTTTTTTAATTTTATTTTCATTTTTTTTTTATTTTCATTTATTTTTTTTTTATTTTCATTTATTTTTTTTTATATTTTATTTTTTATTTTTTTAATTTAATTTTTAGATTTAAAAATATATATACTTTGAGCTGAAATATTTTAAATATCTTTTCTTTTTTTTTTTAATAAAAAAATATATTTTTTAGAACAGAATAATATTGGAAATATGTATTATTTCGGGGTACATATTTTTGTTTTTACCAATTTTTTCATTCCATATTATTTATTTAAAATATTACAAAAATATTGAAACATATTTAAATAACCTATATTTGTTTAGCAGTTTTTTTTATAGCAGAATAATTTAAATGATTTGATTTTTGTTTAAATAAAAAAAATATATTCAACAGAATATTTAATTTTTTTAATATTATTATAATTATTTTTAAAAATATTTTAACATTTTAAAAGCCCAAGTTTTTTTTTTCTTTTTTTTTTTTTTAAATATATTTTAAGTCGAATAATAGAAACCCATACATATATTTCCACTGTTCTTTAGTTTTATTTATTTAAAATATGACACAATATTCAGTACTGCATATCTAATTTTAAGTTAAACAAAAAAAGATCAGGAAAATAAATTTTTTTTTTTTTTTTTTAATATTTCCTGCAAGAATTTCAGGTGTGAAAAGCAGCAGTAAAAGAAAAAAATTAGTAACGGGCATATATAGTATAGAACATACATATTACCAAAAGTAGGCGGACTGCAGTAGGCGTATCAATGAGCTACATATATATACATACATAGATGTACGTATGTATATACTTATATGTATATCTATGTACGTAGGAAAGTAGAGAACGTTAAGGGCATAGAGGACAGCAAAAACAAAGTATGGCTTAGACAGGTTAGCAATAGGAAGCGTTAAAAAGTAAACATAGATACAGACACACACACACACAGACAGACATACATATATACTATATATAGGGAGCATTGCAAACATATGAAACATGTATACCAAGCATATATATAGAGATATATACATATATATCAAATAAGAACACTGTTTACAACTGGGGACACCATTTGGCCAATTTGGGGCAGCCAATGGGTGTACAGCACAATGTATTCAAATGCAGGGGAAATGAATTCAATTACAGCCATGAGGTATACATAAACAGAGAATGAATGAGAGGGAGCTAGAAGAAGAGAGAGAGAGAGAGAGAGAGAGCCACAACGTAGCCTAAAATATTGCGAATTATATTTGTATACCCTATACATACATATATACATACATATACATACATATATATTATACATAATGATACATCCATACATACACACATGAATACACACACACACACATACACATATTGGGCACAACTGGCCAATTATACAATAAATATACTAAATACGTATATATATATGTATATATATAAATTTATATATATATGTATATATACACACACACATATATTTCTATAGATAAAAACAAAAGAAAAACAAAGAAACCAGGAATAGTCCCAAAAAAGTTCATATATTTGTACAATAGTCAGTAAAGTGGAACAAATATCGGCACAAATGTTGGGTACAGTTGAAACAAAACACACATACACAAAAATACACACACACTCACACACACACACACAGAATGCCTGAAGAAGAAAATACCAATATACAAAAAAATGTAACGATAAAAAAAAAAAACAAAAAAAAAAAAACTAATAATATGATGAGTAAATGAACAAAATTTTATGGTTTTTGAAACAAATGTTATCGATTAATTGTAGCCTGTAGCCAAAAGAAAAAATGAAAATGAATATGAAAAAAAACTCAATTTCGCAATTTGTTTCCCAAATTTTCTCCCAAATAGTTAAATGCCTGTGCGAGTGTATGTGTGAATGCAATACGCATTATTGACTCATTACTATTATTATTGTCATGATTATTAGCATTATTATTATTGTCATATTGAACAAGTTGAATTTTTGTGCCACGCCCGTGGTCGATGTTTATCGTAAATAACTATAAAAAAACAAAAACAAAGAAGATGAAAGAAAAAACAAAATGTATTTTTTTTTTCCTCAACAAAAAATGTTTCAATAATGCTAATGACAAATGGAAGTAACAAACGCAATTAGCAATTAAACAAAAGAAAAGCAACAAAAGCAAAATCATAACACAACAACAACAACAACAACAAAATGGTCAATAAAAATCAAAATATTGTTTATTAGACAAATAAATGTATTTTTTGGCAAACTGATTTTCATATGGAATATTGGGTGTATGTGTACGGACGGGTATGTCATCTCGTTGCTCTTCTATGCAATTCTCAGCAAATGAAGGGTCTACCTCAAACTGAGTCAGTCACATTTAGATTTACTCCAACTCTGAATAATGCCAACAGCTGTTCTCAATTCAATGGGAGTGAAAGTATGCATATATAAAAACTAAAGCTGGGCCTCTCTCGTAAAGCTCATTTAGTTGCATTCGTGGACAAGAGCTGATTAGACGTAGTATTCTGGCAGTACTCCAGTTTTCTAGGCGGTAAGTATTGAAAAGAATAATAACAAGCATAATCATTATCATTAGCATTGGTGGTAGTTAATAGAGCAACAGCTATGACTCGCTTCATTATTATTAGCTTCTCCATATTATTAATTAATATTAATATACTTGTCATAATCATCATCAGCAATATAGTCATTATAATCATCAGTATCGTTCATCAATATGTTTTGTTTTTTTATTGATATAATTGCTGTCATTATCATTACCATTATCATCATCAACAATTCTATTAGAATCATTTGATAATGATGATTATCATAATCTATATCAATATTATATCAATTTAGTTTTTAGAACTTGCACTCTTCTCTCACATCTTAAAGGCCTATGATAATACTAAGTCTAGTATTATTTAGTCAAATACTATTAGTTAGCATACATATTAAGATCAACTGAACTTGAGTGCGATGCCACGATAATGATCCTCATTGCTAATTGTTTTTGTCTCATTATTTTTTTATTGAATGCACTTGGAACTATTTCAAGTTCAGGCTAGGGCTGGGCTAGGCCCGGCCCGGTCCGGCCTAGTACTTGAGCGGGAACCGCATTTATTGCTCGAGTTCGAGCTAGGAGCCATTCGGACGTCACGCACGCCCACAAGGGGAATTTTAGCCAAGGTTGATGGGCATCCAATACACACGTAACGCTGACACAGCTGACAAACGCTTCACGTATAGTTCTATTTCAGGGCGTGAATTGTGGGAGGGGTGGATCTAAGCTGACATTGATGTGTCGAGTCGGTCTCTCTGACGCATTCTGCGAAGCGCAAACCTCAAGCTTCAGCCGCAAATTAAAATTTGTTGCGACCGCAATTAAGTTAATCGCGCTAACGTTGTTGTTGTTGTTGTTGTTGCAGCTGTTTGTTGTTGCTGCTTTGCTTATAGCATGTTCTCATGCTTGTGCAAATTGCTTATTCATATTTAAAGAAAGTCAACAATTCGTTTTCATGTTCTCACAAACGCAGGCCAATTACCTACCCCTTTATACAAATCAGTGAAATATACCGAAGCTATCTATATAGTTTGCTATGAATACCCTGTAAACCCAATGGCCATTGGGCTGCTCGACGCTGTTTCAGTTGCGAAGAAGCTCTTCAAGTCTCATTCGGGTTGAAGCTCTATTAGACTGTTTTAAACTGTCATACACAACCGTTCAGTTGGTTCATGCTTCTTTAAAACTGTTATAAACTGTTATACACAAGGGCTCGAGTCAACATAATATTAGTTGAAGCTCTATTCAGCTAAAGCCTCATTTACAGCCTTGTATAACAGTGGGCTAGGCTCTCTTTAAAACTGTTATAAACTGTTATATACACAAGCTCAATTAATATTGCACTCAAACACCAGATGTCTCAAATATTGGGTTCTTTGAAACTGTTATAAACTGTTATAAACTGTTATACGTGCGAATCATAATAAACTTAAACTCTATTCGCCTCAAATGCAATTTCTTGTCTTGCATGACAATTGGTAATGCAACTGCTTGAAACTGTTATACACAAACTCTGTAAGTATAGCTCGATCCTAGGATAACTGGAAAGCTACTCACTTTTTCGCTTTCCATAGATGAGTTCATAATAAATAGTGACTCAGTGTTGTTCAACAGGTGTTTGTTATGCCAAACAAACTCTTCTCTTAACGCCACATGAATTTGTAGCGATGTTTTCATTTTTTTTTTTTTTTTTTGGCTAATTAGTTGGGCGTGTTCTGGGCATTAAATCAGTGGGCTGAAAAGAATGTGCTGAATGTATTACTAATAAGTCATGGAACTAATATGGGGCTAAAAGCAACATGACAATCATGACTTTGATCATCAATTCCCATTATTATTCCTATAAATGTTATAGATACTTAGGATTAGATTATTATAATGCCTAAGGCTCTGATCTTTAGTGGCTATTAAGTTGTCTCGTGGATCTACTTTAGACACTTTGTAAATTCCAATTCGACATCTTATAATCAGCTCTACAATAATAGCTTTGATCATGCCCACAATTAGATCGTTGAGCTTAGATGTCTGTCTGTCACTAAAATGTTGAGCATAGAAAATAAAGTACTGGGAACTGTGTTAATTACGGTTTAGGGTTTAAATTGTTTTTATGACCCTGCACGTCAAGTATTCTCTCTCTCTCTCTCTCTCTCTCACTCTCTCTTTTCTAAACACTTTTTGGCAATGCTTTTTACTTTTAGTTTCAATTCAAGTTCATTTTAGACTAGAGGAGAAGAATAACACTTGCGGGTGGAATTAGTACAGTGATTCGATTAGGAAAAGCTAGCTGAAGCTGTCGAGAGGTTTTATACTCGCATAAGGTAAGTCTTGTCTGAATTTTGTTTATGGCTTAGAAATTTTTAAAAATTCCCTTGTTATGTCTACAACATTAATATCTAAACTCGATTCGAGCTGTTTATAATTTGAAGAAAAAGAAAAATGACCAAATAGAAGTGTCTTTTTAAATAAAATAAAACTTCGCTCAGGCTTTAGGTGTAAAATTCAACTTTTTTCGATTCATTTCAATAAGTACGAAGTTATTGGGGCAATGCTACCTTAAGTACTCAAAATTATACACATTTCCTTTAATATATAAAGCTCTTAAATGAAATGGGTAGACGAACTAAATTTATTAGCAGCTACCTGTTAATTTAGACTTAATCAGCTGCTATACCAAATCGTATCACTCTAATTGATCACCCTTTAAATTCCGTTTAGCTGCTAATCACAGAATATTAAATCGTCGCATATTACCGCTTTACCAAATTTTCAATGTAAGCACATCCCATATATAAACAAATAAGATGAAAAAATGTAAATATTAGAAGGAAAGAGGAGTAAACAAATTTTTATATAACTACTCGAAGAAAACATTTGCAATGAATTTCCATTTGTTTTAATCACCTCACTCGATCAGCAAAATTAATTAATAGCTGTGCATTTTCATATACCCTGAACCCATAGAGAATGAGAAATCAGGGTATATTGGTTTTTTCGAATTGCATGTAAATGCCATAAAGGTATATACACACTATTTCTCCGATTGTCCATCTGATCGCACCGATCTCGTAAACCACAACAGCGTAAGACTTGAAATTTGGTATATATGATCGTTTATATTAATAATAATATGATCGATAATAACTTGACTTGTTCCTTAGCATATCTGACTATCGTAAAAGCTAAAGATTTCAGATCAGCATTGGAATCTCAGCTCTTGGCAGTGTTCAGGGTATCTACTAGTCGAGTAGTGCCGTTTAGAGCACTATTATTTGTTTTTAGGTGGGTTGTTACGTTGCTAACGCCCTTTGTCTCACTCTCTATTCATTCATATGTATAGAATTATCTCATATTTGTGTTAAATTTACTTTTCGAATATATTTTATTACTTTAGAAGTTTCTAGATTATATTTATGTATTTCATTTAATATTAAAATTTCGATATTTAAATTATTTTGGTGTATTTTGAAACATACTTATTCCCAGTTGGAGTAAGAAAACTCGATCACATGCCTTTTTTTTTTGTGTAATTTATTGTTCACAGTTCACAGAATCAGAAAGTTCTCAATCAATTTGGTATTTCACATCCTATAAATAAGGCTTAAAAATAATAAAAAAAAACACACAAAATATTTTACATATTTATATAAAAAAAAATTTGTTAACTTTAAGATCTCGCCGCCAGCAGTGCTAGAGACAGGGCCACGCCCACTGCGGACGCTGCGGTCGCTGCGGCGCCGTTTCTATAGCCATAGTTGTTCAGATAGCCGGGCGGCGGGGGCATGGGCTGGCCACCGTTGTAGGAAAAGGGTCGTCCATGCTCGTCGGTGCCGCTGACATAGTAGGCGCCATTGCCGCCCGCCCCGCCGTAGGGGCCGCGCGCATCGATGCCCGCATAGCCGTAGCCATACTGAGGATCAGTGCTGCCCAGGCTGCCGGGTGGATGCATGCCGGGAGCGCCTCCGGCGTGTGAGTTCGACCAGGCACCAGCGCCAGCGGCATTGCCCGCATTCCAGGTGACGCCGCCGCTCTGGGCGCTCGCTGCGATAGCAGAGGAACAACGGAACACGTTAACACTTGAGGCACTGATAATCCTTTAACTGGAACTGGTTCTGGTTCTGCACTTACCTGAAGCGAGGCAGGCGATCAGCAGGCAGCATATTCCAAGCGCAAGCGCCATACAACTCCGACGATCGGTTAAAGACATGTTCAGACTCTGGCCAACTAACTGCAACTAATTCGCTGGCGGCATCACGTCAACGGTTTTAAACTGGTTCCCAAGCTCACTTCAAACTCTGCCCCTCGCTCTGCTCGAACTTGTTTTGCTTAGCTTGCCTGAACTGCGACTGCAAATATTGTTGTTGTTGTTCGGCGAGTCATCATTGTTGTTGTTGTTGTTACTTTTAATTGTTTAGCTGCTCATTGCTGTGCCCTTACCAGCGGGTATAATCGTCGTGTCACGAAACACAAATCGGCTAAGCGATCAAGATAAACCCAAACGAGTCGAAATCATTGCATTTGTTTCAAATATACTAGGTATAGCTATAGTTCATATGATTATCGGTCCTTCTTCTTGTTTATGATATGCTCATCATTCAGAAATTAGACTAGGGTATACGTATATGTAGACAAAGCAAAAGTGAAGATTAATAATAACAATTGATATCGATTTCAATTGTAGTATGCAAATTCTGTAAGCAAATGTTGCTGACTGCTTAATACTCGCTCAATTCTGAGGATTGGGTGAACTTGCATGAGAGAGAGGGAGAGAGGGAGAGAAAGAGGGTGAAGAAGAGAGAGAGAGAGAGAGAGAGGGAGCCAGAGAGAGGAATAGATTGGATAGATAGAGAGAGAGAGGGATAGAGATAGAGAATAAGATCTGTGATCAAGAGAGTAACACAACAATTTTGATAGATATTGTAGATTGAGTAGCTTTACCATTTGGCAGTAGAACTCTCCACTTATAAGAGCATCGACTATTCGACTTGCAAAGCATTTGCTGTTCTTACATGATTTTTGTTTATGTTATTTTTGTATTTTTACAATACGAAACACGCAAATTTTTGTGTAAATCTTTTGTTGTTGTAATCTGTACGAATTTACGTGAGAGACGCGAGTTTTTTTCCGGTATAGAACACGTTAATTTGTTGGCTCATTAATGATATGCATGACGAAGCGATGAGACGAGAATACACACATATATGTAGATATAATATAGTATAGTATCATGTATTTGGGTACAGCTGCTACAGTTCTCTCCATATTGAGAAGCTTGAGAAGCGTATTTCGTATAACAGCGATAAATATGGCGGCTATATGCGAAGCGGAATGCACGCCCACACATCCCTCAGATTGTATAATAAGCAAATACAAGCAAACAATTGCCAAGTATTACTTTTACTTTTACTTTTATATTTCAAACAGCCGGACAAGTTGACTTGTTAGCACTTTTTGACCGTCAGAGAGAGAGAGAGAGAGAGAGAGAGAGAGAGAGAAAGGGCGAGGGAGATAGAGAGAGAGGGAGAGAAACAATGCGGTCGCCTTGTTGTTCAGACAAATATTTGTGTCTCTTGTTGAATCACGAAAATTTGTTTACTTTCTATGCGACTTGTTGTTGAGGCGACTTTACGTGAACCTAGGCTGAAATGACAACATAAATAGGTCACTCAATATGTCAACAGGTATAAATTCGCAGCATGTTCGTAGTTGTCGATGACAGCTGTCTCTGCTTAGCAAAGATCTTGGCTTTAAGTTCTATATATGCTTGTGCTCTGTGAGATTCGCAAAGAGAGGCTCACGGATAAAAAAAAACTATACAAAATTTTGTTTTTTGCATTAGGGTATATACTATAATAAGACTTGTCTTGTGTTTAAGCTTCTTCTGTCAACTGCCTTTCTGTGCGATTCTCATGAATGCTGGCGATTATAAGAACTACAGCAACTGCTGTCGATTATACTAAAGTAAACTTTGAGCAGTTATATGAGAAAAGACACCAGAAAGTCATTAAATTGACGACTCGCCTATGCGATTCTCAGTAAAGCCCATAGATTTCCAATGAAAACTTTTACTAGTAGCTAGATATGACGCTGCTCTGCTCTGCGATTCTCAGTCATTCAATGCGAACTAGAACTTTGTTTATACAAATAGCTATATCTATTGGAGTATAAGAAATAATTATGGGAGTATTTGGACTATTGGCTCAGCTTGTTGAACGCCATCTGGTGTACATATTTTAGCCTCTTCTTAGGAATTCATTGACACATTCATTCCACAGACTGTCAGACTTAGCTTAACTTTAACTATTAGCTATGCTAACTCTTTAAGAACCTCAATGGAATTTATATGAATGAGTATCCCCAGTGACCTCTATAATAATGCCTCCATATTGCGATTATCCTGCAGATTTTTAGCTTTTCTAAAGGGAAGGAAACTTACGTATATTCTAAAGAACGCCACCTGGCGATTGTCAGCGGAAAGCTTTGTCGATGTGGCAACACTGCTTGCTGCACGGTGCTGCCATCTGTGTTCTGTGCTCTGCTAATGCGCAGTCGCGCTTCAAGGCACTAAATCGAGTTGCAATCAGTAGGCGAATGAATATAGATGGCAATATTTCGTTGGGTTCAGCTCAACTCTCTCGACGACGGCCGCTCGGCAAGGGTAAGTCAGCTAGGTTTGTTGGGGTATTTTTTCTTTTTTTTTTTTTTTTTGACTACACTACTGTGTGCATGTGTGTGTGCGGGTGTGTGTGTGTGTTTGCTTTTGTTTGTTTCGTTTTTACTGCGCGTTTTTCCGTGCTAGCTTTTCACAGCGTCGACTCTCTTGTGTGTGTGTGTGTGTGTGTGTGTGTGCTGGTGGATTTTCGCTTTTCGGCTTGATAGTGACATTGCTCGGCTCGACCCGCTGCCAAGTTAGCTTTTGGAGGCTACCATCGCCGTGGCTCTGGTGGTGGAATTTCAGTTGCAGCCCAAGCGCCAGCAGCGCCAGCCAAAACAATAAGCATTTTTTTTTTTTAAACACTAACTATTTCGGCTGCCTAGTTGAAAATTATAAACAAAATGTGGTGGCTCAAGTGAAGCAAACAAAATAAATACATTGAAAGAGAAAGAGAGAGAACAATAAAAAACATTTACAAATAAACAAAGGCAAATAGAAGAATGTTTTCAAGTGAAAAGAACGCATAACTTTAATGTAGCTATAAGTAGTTATTCATAAAGAACAACAACAACAGCAGCAACAGCAACAGCAGCAACAACAACAACAACAACAACAAGTGAAGCGTACGGCAGCAACAGTGAAAGAAAAAATTCATTGCATCTATTCAGGCGCATAAGGAAAATGAGCGCAAAGGTAGGCCAAGAGCGCGCGCTGCTCTCCCCCCCACTCTCCCCACTCTCTCTACCTCTGTGTGTGTGTGTGTGTGTGTTGCCATGTTTATTGCAGTTGGCCAAATGATTTGCTTTTACTTAATTGTCTAAATGCATTTATGACAAATGCAAAATTCTTAATTGACTTGGCCAATTCAATTAGTAATGCACTAGCTTGGCTAGCCACGCCCCCCTCTTTGCTAGCCGCCTCTGTTTCCACCTTGTTGCGCCTGCACACGCCACCCACTGGAGCCTGGAGCCAACATGTGGTACATACATAAATTGCAAGTCTTGCACTGGGACTTGAGCCTGTCGAAAATTTGAGCCAAGACATATGTCTAACATATGTCAGACAAGCCAAAGAGAGAGAGAGGGAGGGAGGGAGAGTGAGAGAGAGAGTGGGATTGAGCTTTTCTTGAGAGAGTATGAGAGTGAGAGAGAGAGCTGGGATTATATGGGATATCCAGCAGAGTTCAAGTTGCTTGAAATGCAATTTGGCGCATGAACAGCTGCTGCCGCTGTGGTGGGAATAACAATTCAAATCTTGAACACTAGAAGCCACACCAAACAAGCGAATCTATCATATATATATATATATATGTATATATATGTGTATATACATACATATGCATATATCAAACATATACCCATTTTGCGCAGCTCAATAAATTCTATTCATTAATCTGTTTGAGTCTCTCTCTCTTTTTCTAACTATAGGACATAAATGCATATGTTATTACATTAGTATATATATACTATCTATTTTATATATCTATATATATATATTGCATACCATCTCATTCAATTTCCTACATCTTTGGCAATGTTTATCAAAATTTGCAGCAACTTTTCGACATAAACATTTCAATTTTCTTTGCAATTTCGATTTTCAAGCTTAAAATAGAAATTTTTTCTGAAATTGTTTTGAAAAGATTTTTACACATTTCTTGGTATTTGGCGTTTTCGTATAAACAATATTCAACTTTGATTGATGAAGTGATTATTGAACAGCTTTTGAGCTCAAGTATTTCGAATTATTGGAATTGTTGACTCTTGAGGCAGCTTGAAAATTTGAAATATTACATAGATTGATTGTTAGTAAATCAATTTGATTGATTGAATGTAAATTTCGAATCTTCTGACTGATATACAGAACGAATGAAAGAAGTTTATTAGAGTTGAGTTGAGTTGAAAACTCGAAATACACATAAATGGGGATAGATGGAAATTAGATCCTAATGGATGCAACTTTTAGATCTCCAAGTCTTATGAGTCGACAAATATAGATAAGTTAAGCTATTCAATTTGTTTGTGAAGCTTGAGCGACTATCAAGCAGTCGGTTAAGCTCGACGAATAAAAATATATAATATACATATATAAATATCTCTTTAGTGCTGAAGATTCTCAGCAAATGTTGCGCGGGAATTATAACTTAAATTATTCACTTCCGTTGCAAGACTTTTTTTTTTTTTTCATTTGGAGCGCGACTCAAATTTCAATTTCTAAATTTCGAATTTCTTGCCAGCGAAATTCAATTGAATTTCTGTTTACATTGAACATTTCGCATCGGCTCTGTTTACCGACCAGCGTCAAGCTCTGGGCAAATATAGCTGCCAAAGGCCCGGTCCGACATATGTAAGCCTGTCGTCTGTCGTCTGTCGTCCCGCCCCCAAGGGGCCGAAAAGCAAAACAAAGCAAAACGAAACGCGCAAAAAAAAAAAGGAAAACTGCGCAACAGTTTTCATTCGGCTGATGGCGTCGCCGATAAATGGCATATTGTAAGCGAGTGAGACTGTCTGTGTAAGTACAGTGAAGACTGCCTAAGTGAACTGGCAAATGGAAAATGTGCTTTACTCTGCTTGATTGCATGCTCTTCTATGCAATTCTCATTAGACGAACGTGACTTGAGCGGGGTTTGTAGTCTTTTACTGTTAAATTGGGAAATTAATAATATTACAGTAGCTTAAAGGGGGATATTCTTGTAAAATATATTTTAACTGTTAAAGTTATTGAATATTTGCAATCGAATAATCGCTAGTAAAGCTAATATTAATGTAGCTATTAGATGTTTCTCGAGAGATTTCCAGCTGAATATACCCTAATGTGTTCTACTTATACTAAAATCAATTTTTTTTTAAGTAGTAGAGCAGTAGAGCACGACAGACTGTAAAATTTCATAAATGATCGATTTTCTCGATTAAATCAATATTGATATCACATTTTTTGTTTGCTCCGAGTGGTTTACCTATGAAATATTGCTATTCCTTATGTACGATTGCAACACATATAGATTATAACCGATAATAAAGCCTCTATACTTAACTTTCAAGATAAAAGTGTCTAAATTTTAATTAATATCTATTTTATCAGTGTTAAAATGCCTCTATGAGTATAATTTAAGAGTAAATATAACAGGAGTATAAATTTCACATAAAAAATCTTTATCAACTTGCATTGCATAAGACTAATATACTCTACGCTGCACTACTTAAGCGAGTATGATTCAAATTGTTTTCCAGTTCTATGTTCGTCTCATGTGAGTCTTCACTGTAGTTCTGCTGTCCTGCCCAGTGTGTGCGTGCGCGTGTCTGATGATATGATAAATCTATATAATTATTGAACATAAATCTATTTACATGCCCTACCAAACATTGTCATTACGGCTATATGTAAATATATGTATATACATATACATAGATATCGATATCGATATAGATATAGATGTACATATGTGCCTATAATCTTTTGTATATATTTGAGTGTTGGCTCGGATTTTGTAAATATTAGCAGAGTGCTTGGATATGCCTGATATAAACAATTGACGCACAACAGATATACATACATACATACATAGATGAGATATACGCTTCAATTGCCAATGGGCAATAATAATAATTATTTTGTGTTCGATCGATTGACAAAAATTCCTGCGAGTTAACAAATACAAAAAAGAAAAACATTATAATCATGTGTGTGTGTGTGTGTGTATGTGGTTACAAGAATTGAATCAATTAATTTGTTTATAGTGCAAAATCATTTGAATGCGGGCAACGAAACGAAGAGCCTCTAGGGCTCCCAGATATATTTCGGCTATATAGCATCGGGCTAGCCGACATCGGTTGCCATCGGCTACGGCTACGGCTACGGCTACGGCATCGCTTTAGCTCCGGGGCTTCGTTCAGTGTATGTTCGACGGTCATGGGATGAACATCGGATATCGTGCATACGCGTTATCTCTGGCGCCCCCCCAACATTTCTACACACACACGCACACACACACTCTCGCTCACTCACTCTCTCTCTCACTCACTCACACTTTCATTGTTGTAGGCGCGCGCCCTGCAAATAAACAACGGCACTGAACGAAAAAAAGTCCAATAAAAAACCAAAACAAAACAAAAACAAAAGACGAGTTAAGAAAACTTAAATATTGTATACAATTTATTTTGCGTTGCCAAATTTGTTGCTGCCTTTGTCTAATTGCCCCAAACATGTGGCTCACCGATTGTGGCACGGTAGGTGTGAGCTCTGCCTCTCTAAGTGTGCGTGTGTGTGTGTGTGTGTGTGTGTGCACTGAGGACAATTGCAATTGGGTATTCAGTTTTTATGGACCTGAACTTGTAGCAATAAAATCGTAAGCAACATATATGTAAATAACAAAGGAATAGGCAAATATTTTATTGATGGCCATTCGAATTTTGTTTTCCTTTTTTTTTGTAATTTATGGGTATTATAAAAGTATATATATTATATGTACGTACAGCTGTGGTCATAAAGATTCTAGTGGAACTGAGCACGAGGTGTTGAATAGCAAAATTTAATATCGATAGCTAAATTAATAACAATTAATTAATGTTTAATTAATTTATTAATTTATTTATTTTTAAAATATTTTTTTAAATATTTAATAATGCTTCAAAACTAAAAAATGAGAATATTAATTTTATTTCATAAGTGTTTTGGTCTTATTTTTTAGCTTTACAACATTATTAAATATTAAAAAAATATTTTAAAAATAAATGAATTAATTTTGTATTAGTTTAAATATCAGATAAACAACCTGCGTTTAAATTTTTTCGATATCTCAAATAGTTTAGTTTTTATAGACTTTTTGAGGTGCTGGTTGTAATAAGCTGTGAGCCACTGTATGTATATGAATCGTAATATTCATTTTAAAATGTTTTGATACAATTTGAACTTTAAATTTCATTTAGAGTTTATCATTAAATTTTTATTTATTTATTTATTTTTGTGTGTCCTATAGTTCTATTACTATTTATTTTATCTTTTGTATATGGACAGTTCTGTAGATTATTTCTGGCAATTATATTTTTAAAAATAATGGATTCTATAGCTCTTGATTAGCACTATAATTGCTGCCTTTTCAAGATAATTACAAAGCATCAAAGGGATTCTCACGCTACAAAAAGTATAATTTAATATAATACAATATTTAATATAATATATAATATATATAATACATGTATTAAAAATTCATTTAACTTCATAATCATGTTTTTATAACACTTCAATCAATTTGCCATATTAGTTCTCCACTTAAATATCCAAAATTCTCAGTTTTTCGTATTCCAGTCTTTAAAATAGGCAAGCGCAGCCAACTTAACGCTCTTGAAATTTGCTGTCAATGTTAATTTGAATTTTTAATTTTTACACTTGAAATATTTCATACATATAATATCACACATTTTATATAAACTTTCATATATAGCATTTCATATGAAATATTTCAGTAAATAAATAATTGTTGTAGCCAAAGAGCAATAACATAATTATAATTACTGCAGCCATTAATTATTCGCAATTAAGATTGCACTGGACATTAGGGTTCGACTAGCAAATACCCTGAGCAAAGTGTTTTGACTTTTGAAAAGACATTCTTTTTCGATTGTGCGAGTATAAGGGGAGATGTATATAAATATATATAAAGTAGAATCTATATTGGGAGAAGCTATATACTAAATTTGGTCAAATGAATGCATTAATAATGTAATTCATATAGGTTGAAAGAGAATTGAGAACTAGTTTATGACTTAATCCTTGACATATGGAAACAGTCAGATCTATAGATAAAGGCATAAGGTTAATGCTAACCCCTATCAAGATCTTATAGACTCTTGAATAACTAAAAGAACTTTAAAGAATATATAATTGGACACCCTACTCTCAATTTATTTACATATGTATATAAATCTGTTTATCCAGTCCAGTGCTGTCAGCACTTTCTATTCATATGCAAAATACCTCAAGATACTGAACAAAAGGGTTGACACGACTTACTCTATATATGTATGTACAGGCACATTTTCATATGTAAGAACTAAAAATGCCAAAGCAGAACCGATGAGCTATTGACACGGCAGTGTGTTCACACTCATCACACACCTACACCTACACATAAACAGATCTAAGTATACATACATATATATAGGTGGCAAAAGAAAAGTGAGAACTGAGATATGCACAGCAGATAGAATACATAGAGAGCGAAATTTCAAAGGGGCGACCCTCGATGTTCAAGTGCCGGCGCCAGTTGGTAGATAAGACAAGCCATTATCAGATGTACTACAGTAAACAACAACAACAACAACAACAAATACTCGTGCACAGCGCTGGCCAATTAGCTAGGTACACTGTGCAATGTGGGCTAATTAGATTTTAGCATGTTTATCCAATGGGCAATTCAAATCTGTGCAGGTAAACATTTGTATACGCTTATACTCGCCTACTGCATAAACAGAGTTGATTGGCTTTCTTTGTTTATCTTGCAATTCCATTGAAGAGGCAGATTTAATATGCTAAAGTATATTATATCTATATATTATTATAATATTATGATATGTAATGGAAATGTTTCTCTCTTTAGCCAATAAAGTATTAGGAATTTGTCGATTTGGGGGCTAAGAAAATTGGGATTTAAGAAGTTAACAAGGCTTAACAAGAGATAGATATAGATACACAAAACATAACAATAAAACTATATGGAACTACATAGAACTATATCTACATACACGCCTTTTAGGAATGTTACAGATCTTCCAGCTCAATCCGTTTTACAGCTGGGTTCAGCGCGGTTATCTGTTTCTGATTGGAGGGAGTCTATTTACTGTTGGATCCTATGTGTTTGATCTTATCTACAGAGAAATTTAGGCCTATTATATGGAAAGATTACGATCAATTAATGGAGACAATCTATTTACTGTGTTTGATCTTATCTACAGAGAAATCTAGGCCTATTATATAGAAAAATTGTCATCAATTAAAACTAGCTTCAATGAACTGTGTTCATACGGACAGACAGACAGACGGACAGTAAGACGGACATTGCACAAAACCAATATACTCATTTCACTTTGGTAAATCAGTATAAAAAGTCTACATCTTTCATAGTGCTAAAGATCAGTCAGACAAATTTACTCAGATATTATGTTACAGTTCAGTTGCACATATATCGACATATCGATATCGATATAGCGCGATAGTAGGGGCTATAAACATTTAACAGTAACAGACCCAGATCTTACAGGTAAAACATTGTTAAGGTTCTCTACGGTTAGAGATGGGATTCATTGGAAAGTTCTATGAAATGTTAGATGCATTATGGAATGATATATGACTGATCCACAGATGCAGCCAAATACGAATTAGTGTTGATCATTTGAATGTAGTTAATTTTGGTTACTTGTACTATTCCACGTAAATTCGAGGCTCACAGTTCAGCTGCCTCAATTACTTGCCCTTTGATATCTTTGATGTTCCCACAACCAAGGTGCATTAATCAAATATATTTTGTTTACAAGTTCTTCAATTTAATGTTGATTATATGTATATGTTATGCATATCAGGCCATGAATGCCAGCTGATGCTGAGCACTCGGCTCGATTTGCACTTTTGCATGCGGATAATAATGGACTTCAATGCGCTTCCATCCAACTGTAGCCAGATCCAGTGATCCAGTTCAGTGCGCGCGTGCACCAAAATAATTCGGATTATACATACATACATATATACATACATATATAGAGTGGCTAATCGAGTGGCATTGTGTTGTTAATATTGTGTTCTGATCTCTTTTTATGGTCTCTGCTATGCAACTTACAGATGACACGCTACAAACAGACCGAATTTACGGAAGATGATTCAAGTTCAATTGGCGGCATTCAGCTTAACGAGGCGACCGGCCACACCGGCATGCAGATACGCTATCACACGGCGCGGGTGAGTACAGACACACACACACACACACACATGCATATGGCCAGCCGGCAACGAAAGCAATTCCATAATTTATCCGCACATCATCCCTCTCCCCTCTCTTCCCCACTGCCTGTCTCTCTCCATCTCTTTCGCTGGCAATGACCCAAAAGCAGCGTCCGAGATTTGATTAGCTTGAAGGTTACGACGACTGCCCGCATCTCGTATAAGTATGTTTGAGAGACTCGCAAATTTGAATGCCGCACTCTAGAGCGGCTCTTCAAGACATTTACAGTTTCTCTCTCTCTCTCTCTACAGTTGTAAAATAACTCAATAGCCTTATATAAACCTCAATGGCTTAGGGGTAAGGCTTCAAGTCTGAATTGAAGCAAATCCGATTAACTTTTTCACATAATCAATCAATGCGAATGGCTTTAAGAGAATATCTCTCTGGTATATATAACATGTATGGAATACATATATACAATATAGAAAATTTATTCGCAGTTCTTATAAATTAATCGAATTTCTGTTCAGCTCATAACTTCTCATAATATTTTAAAAATTTCTATTATAATAGATTAATTCTAGAAATTTACGATCAAATGATCATCAGAAATGTTCTTTAAAATACAAATTTTGAGCTACCTCTAGCCTCATTTCAGTTTATCTGCTCTATGGAATACTCTATGATATATCACAATTTTTATTGAAATTTTTTCATTATTAAACATTTACTTTTTCCATAGCTCTGATTAGTTATAATTGGAAATTTTCCATAAAAGAAATGAATTAGAGTTTCCTCTCGCCTTTTTAAAAATTCTCAAATTTCTATTAAAATCATTTTAACAACCAAAAAATTTTCCCCTTCAATAGGCCACCTGGAATTGGCGTTCGAGAAATAAGACCGAAAAATGGCTGCTGATTACAACTTTTGTCATGACTATTGTCATTTTAACGCTGCTCACCATGATACTATCGAATAGTTCCGATAATACCAATCACGTAGTGCACGTACAGCCACATAAGAAGGGTAAGTATTTGGATAAAAGAGATTCTATTGATAGGGAAATGTGATCCATTATGTGGGAACTTGTATTTTCAGATTGTTTGACGGCGGATGAGCTGCCCTGCCTGAACGAGCACTGCATCTTTGCGTCGAGCGAGATTTTGAAGTCCATAGATGCCAGCATCGATCCCTGCGATGACTTCTATGGCTATGCATGGTAGGATTAATTGGTGTAGCTCGTAATGCAGATATCTGACAATTGCTTCAATCCTTTGCATGCAGCAATCAATGGATCAAAAACAATCCCATACCGGAGGGCAAGTCCACCTGGGGCACATTTGGCAAGCTGGAGCAGATGAATCAGCTGATCATACGTAACGTTCTGGAGAAGCCAGCAAAGACATTCAAGTCGGAGGCGGAACGCAAAGCGAAGGTCTACTATGAGTCGTGCCTGGATGTGGATGAGCATATGGAGAAACTGGGCGCCAAGCCAATGATTGATCTGCTGAAGCAAATCGGTGGCTGGAACGTAACGCAAACTGGCTTCAATGTGACCAACTGGAAGCTGGGCAATACCCTGAAAATACTACACAACAAGTGGGTTGGCACCGACTTACCGAAATACCCTTTATGAAATGACCTAACTCGATCTTCTTGCAGATATAATTTCAATTGCCTGTTTGGCTGGGCCATTGGGGAGGATGACAAGAACTCGACCCGCCATGTCATACAGATCGATCAGGGCGGCCTGACCTTGCCCACCGCCGACTACTACAACAACAAGACGGACATCCATCGCAAGGTGCTCAGCGAGTACATCGAGTACATGACCAAGGTGTGCGTGCTCCTGGGCGCCAACGAGACTGCAGCACGCATCCAGATGGAGGCGGTGATCAATTTCGAGAAGAAGTTGGCCAACATCACCATACCAATGGAGGATCGACGCAACGAGGAGGCCATGTATCATCCCATGAAGCTCAAGGATCTGATTAAGCTGGCGCCGTTCCTCAACTGGACGGATCACTTCGACAATGCCATGCAAATGGTGAACAGACGCGTCACCGATGAGGAAATTGTCGTCGTCTATGCGCCCGATTTCCTCAAGAATCTCTCCAACATCATCTTGAACATGCAAAAAACGGATGCAGGCAAAATGTAAATATATATTTCTTTTGCTCTTATTATTTGCTATGTTTAAGCACTAGGTATGGAAACATTTTATGGAAGGGAGAAATTTAATTTAATTGGTGAAGAAGCTCAAGCAAATAGCATTAGTGCTCATAGCTAACATAAGAGCATCTTACTGTTAAGCAAATGTTAGTCATTGCTAGTTAACTTAAAGCTATGTAGTTTATAGAGATCTCTTTAATGTTAGTTTAACAGCTCACAAATCTGTAACTGCTGACCGTTTCTCGATGTCTGCTAATGCATACAACTGTTGCTGAGTGCGAGTGAAATGGCTATTGAGGCCAATCAGAGAGGCTTTTGCAGGAATTGTCGATGAACGAAGAGAAGCAATTAGAAATGAACACTGTAAAGACAGCTAGAGCATTGCTATTAAATAGCTGTTAGCAAATGAGTGTCTTATACGCGCACTCCGAAATAAATCTCAGAGAGTAGCCGATTGCATCGACTCTTATACTTGCTTTGTTTCGCTCTGGTTATTCGTTGACCGTTTGGTTGAGTGTGTATGTATGTGTGTATGCATTGCAATGTATTGGCGTATTGCATGCGCGTGTGTGCTCGCTACGTGAATTGAGTGTGTTTGTGCTTGCATTGAGTTTTTTCTTCACTTAGTCAAGTCAAACGTATTGAGTGTGTAGTTTCACTCAAGGCTCTCAGCGAATATAACAGAAGTCGCTTGCTCAGAGTGAAAGTGAGTGAGCAATATATTTTTCGGCTCAGCTCGCGAACCGGTTAAAACGAATCAAGCGGTTAACAGTTATTTGCAATGTTTAGTTTAACATTTACTAATTGGCATGCCATTTCGCTCTTGCAGCACGCTGAACAACTATCTGATTTGGCAGGCGGTGCGCACACTGACCAGCTGCTTGTCGAAGCCCTTCCGAGATGCGTATAAAGGTGTGCGCAAGGCGCTGATGGGCTCCGATGGGGGCGAGGAGGTCTGGCGCTATTGCGTCTCTGATACGAACAATGTGATTGGCTTTGCTGTGGGAGCGATATTCGTGCGTCAGGCATTCCATGGCGTGTCCAAGCCAGCGGCGGAGCAAATGATTGGCGAGATACGTGAGGCGTTTAAAATGAATCTACAGAATCTCAGCTGGGTGGACAAGCAGACGCGCGAGCGCGCCATTGATAAGGCCAACGAGATCTCAGATATGATCGGCTTCCCCGACTACATCCTCAACTCCGACGAGCTGGACAAGAAGTATGAGGAGCTGAATATCACTGCGAATGCGTACTTCGAGAACAACATCCAGGTGGCCATCTACAATCTGAAGAGCAATCTGAAGCGACTGGACCAGCCGGTGAATAAGACCAATTGGGGCATGACGCCGCAAACGGTGAATGCCTACTATACGCCCACCAAGAATCAAATCGTCTTTCCCGCCGGCATCCTGCAAACGCCCTTCTTCGACATCAACAACCCCAAAAGCCTGAACTTTGGCGCCATGGGCGTGGTCATGGGCCACGAGCTGACCCATGCCTTCGACGATCAGGGCCGTGAATACGACAAGTTCGGCAACATCAATCGCTGGTGGGATGCCAAGAGCATCGAACGCTTCAACGAGAAGGCCGAGTGCATTGCCAACCAGTACAGTGGCTACAAGCTCAACGGACGCAATCTGAACGGCAAGCAGACACTGGGTGAGTACCGAAACTAAACAGTTATCTAACTCGAAGTGCTATAACTGAAAGGATCTTCCATTCCATAGGCGAGAACATAGCCGACAATGGTGGCTTGAAGGCGGCCTATCATGCCTATATGAAGACCAAGCTCGATAAGAATGCAGACATTCTGAAGCTGCCCGGCCTGAACTTGACGCATCCCCAACTCTTCTTTGTCTCCTTTGCACAGGTGAGTGCCGATTGCTATAGACCTCTATATTCGATATAAATGTGATGCTCTTATTAGGTCTGGTGCTCCAGCACCACAGACGAGACCAATTTGCTACAAATGGAAAAGGATCCACATTCGCCGTCACAGTTCCGGGTCATTGGCACACTGTCCAACATGAAGGAGTTCGCCGATGTCTTCAACTGCAAGGCCGACACTCGCATGAATCCGACCAAGAAGTGTGAAGTCTGGTAAAGCGATCAATTCGAAACTCAGATCTCACAATCTCTCTATCAAAGAGAAAAATTTTACAAGCCGCCGCTCAAAAAACCAAAAACAACAACAACTATTACTCGCAAAGGCAATATTTGATTGTCCATGTAGCCTAGAGGGCTATTTCATTTCAAATGTGTGCTAAATGTCCTTTTGTTGCCAATCGATGGGCCTGCAAAGTGATGAGAGAGCCAAAGGAATCCCGAGAATTCTAAAAGTCGATTTTAGATTTGAAATATCTAATTCATAAGCAAAGCCCGGGGTATTGCCTAGTCGGTACCTCTCGACTCGAGCACTCTTGTATATTTTTTTTTTATTCCGTTCAATTTGTTGCAGCTGATTGTCTTAGACTCTATGAATGGGCCTTTAACTCAGCATCTACATCTTAGATCTTCAAATCATTCTACCTTATTCCATGCGACAATACTTCAAGTTCCTTGGGTTATCCTAGAGAATCGATGCGAACTGGTTTAGGTAGCTTATCTAAGGCTGGATCTCTAGATCCCCATCTAACCCGGAGATCCCCAGAAACCAGTCAGCCCCAGTTCATTCTCATAGCGCTTCCGGTTTTGTTAAGTTTGATATGGATGAAGATATTCTTTTTAGTGAGGTTGGGACTACAATAGCCCAACTATTCTTGGCTTTGCGTTTCCAGACCTAGGTGAAGTCTCTCTTAGTTTACTGTAGTTCCCATAACAGAGAATTTCGTTGCTTTGCAAGCCCATTTGCATGATTCTTGCGGCTAGCCGTGGTCAATTTTGATTTGTATTATTTAGTACTATAGATAAAAGATAAAAGAAAAACAAAAAACAAAAACTAAAAACTAAACAAAAACGTCAGTCATTGTGCCTAAGGAAATGTGAAAGATAATCTGACGATAAACCTATTGCATACTTTTGGGAACGGGCGCTGAATCGACTTTAAGCCGAGTCGGTGCCAAAGCCGAGACTTAAACGAAGAGCGAATAGAGAAACAAGAGAAACTTTTTTAAATTGCGCATTACGAACAATATCTATATAGTGGAAATTACTTCGTCTTTGTCCTAAGTTACCTATAAAAATACTATATATATATAAATATAAATATAAATGTATGTATGTAGTAGATATAAAAGAATTTGTAAACTGCAAACAGTCGAGATAACGACAGAACTAGCTATGGATAGAATTGTGTTTTCTATATAGAGTTAGTTAAGTGAGATTACTTTCGAAATGTTTGCATTTGCGAGTGATCGATAACAGAATGAAAAAAAAGAAAGAAGAAGAAGAACAAAGAGAAAAAATCACAAAATATCCAAATACTATATTTAGATGATTATCAGAGCACAAATATGTGTGAACCAAAGTTATCCCCATAAACTAAGCTTTCTATGCAGTATGAATGCGTATGTGTGTATGAGTCTGAGTGTGAGTGTGTGTGTGTGTGTGAGTGCAAGCGAGATAGAGAGCGCACATATTTGGTGCAGTTATTTCTGCCTTTTCGTTGCCAAACTCTAAAGTGCGAATAATATACCAAAAAAAAAGAAAGGAAGTTAAAAATAAAACCCGAATACACTTTTGTATTTTGTGTATAAATATATTAAATATACCAAAAATATACTAAATATACTAAATATTCTAAATATACATATAACTAAATGTAGATTGAAATTAGTTTCACAAATAATTGGAAACATAAACAATATATATATATTTTTTTTGTGGCTAGAAAATGTTCTAAATACATAAGAATATAAGAAAATTAAATATACTATATATATAAATAGTATGTATATATGATATATACTAAACTAATATTCAGTTCTGTTATGTTTTTCCTTTGTTTTTTGTATTTTTATTTCTATTTGTATTTATTTTGAATCGTATATCAAATGTGACCATAGAAGAAAGAACTCCAATCAAATGCAGCTGCATTTTAGCCTAGATCGAAATATAGAAATATATATAGAAGATGAGAATCACTGAGAACGCATTTGCCACATATCAAATCCCAAGTGAATACGTACAAGAATGATATGTGTGCTTAGTATTATACTACACGACATAACGATATCGAACGATATATATGAGAACACCAAATGTATGGAATTTATTTGAAACTCCCTCAACTGTCAGATAGTTAGATATTCCAAGTTGTAAAATATCTCTAACATGCATACGATGGCGTTTTTTATATAATACATATACTATATATATATAGTAATACATATGCTAAACGGTACCAAATCACATATTTCTTAGCTATAATACACAATAGATAACTATAATTCCAATAGATATATAGTAGTATATCATCTATATACATATACATATATATAATAGATGTTTGCCGAGATCTGTCTTAATTCAACAATCACCAGGATGAAACTATCTACGTGATTTGCACAAATATATCGATAACTTGCATTTGTTTGAACCTTTTTTTTTATTATTATTTTTTTTATATATAATTAATATATTTCTATACAGATATATAAATATAAATATATAACTAAAAACGAGTGCATTTAAAACATTCATTTAATGATTCATTCTGGTTTTTTTTTTTTTTTTCTTTGTTGAGATGATGTAACTAAGTAAATACATCATACATAAATCTACATTGGATGAAATCGTAATGATTCTACAATATTATTATATATATATTATATATATTTACATACATACCCACATGCTTGTACGTGTGTATGTCGAGGATGCAAACAAATTATTTTTATTGTCAATGGAAAAAAATGAATAAATTAATTAAATAATATTGTATACATATGAATGCGAAATAAATTCAATAACTGAGTGTGAAATGCAATTTTATTACTGCCCCAACAACAACAAAAACAACTATAATAATGCTTGACATATGATATATGTATGACTCATATGTTATACGAGTATAGTTCTTTCATATGCTCCTCTGATATATAACTTATATACCCACTCATATGTGGGTATCGGTTCAAAATGTATTTGGAAGCAGGGCATATTGATTTTATTAAAATGTATGCAACAGGCAGAAGGGGGCGTGGCAGTTCCCAAATAGAGTGTATATAAACTTGATCAGGGCAATGGGTTGAGTCTAGTACGCCTGTTCGTCCATTGCGTCGACTGCGCAGCTAGCAGAGCTCGTGCTTTTTATAGAGACTAGAGAAATGATTGCAATATCAGCTCTTTGAAGGCGCCAGGGCATCTCGTAGTCGAGCAACTTTGCCCTGTCTGCTGCGTAGTTTGACTACTCATATCCCCCATTTATGACGTCGAATTCGGGCTCTTTAAATGCTCAGCTCATTTTTTGGTTTTTTGTGTAGATTCGTTCTCGTTCTCGTTCTCGCTTTTGCCTATTCCGAATAATAAAGCAATGAAGCTGTATCAAATTCTTGTTCTTGGGCCAAAGCAACTCACTAATGATGTCGCAGCCAACGCATTCCGTAGACTTGGCCGCCGTTGACCTTTTCGCGGTGCCCAAAACCGAAGAAGGCTATGAAAGGACGTTGCTATGCTACGATTGAGCAGATAAAGACGTCATCGCAGTGGAAACTGAAGAGGAGATTACAGGGAATGACTTTTCGAATATTGGGCACAAAAAGAAAAAAAATAAAAATAAAAACCTTGGACCAAGCTTGATGTGGATTAGTCTGTCGGGCGTAAAATAAATATTCCCAGAAATAAATCAATAATTTTCAGAAAAGTACAAAATTCGCAATACTTTTCAAGCAGACCTCGTCTCTTAAGTGGGTCGATTGCAGCGCCTATGGATGTGCTTATATGTAAGGTAGCTTTTAGTCGAGCATACTCCATTTGTTCTCTACTATTATTATTAGTCATAGATTTTCTTGAACTATATGCCTCTGATTTGCTTGCTAAATATTGTTATTATTATAATGTGCGGAGTGCAGGGTATACTTAGGCTGGGCATAGTTATTTGGCAGAGCTGCTAGAAAGAGAGAGAGAGAGAGAGAGCGAGAGAGAGTGAGAGGGAGAGTGAGATGTTAGCCTTCTGTAACTTGGGCCCACATTAAATTACTTAAAGTGCTCGAACCTTGATTTTGGCGACAAAAAGTTCTAGCACACACACACTAGCATACACACACACACACACACTTAAATAGAAAATGCCTGCAAATTGCTTACATAATAAATAATAATAATAGCGTGCGATTTTTGGCGCAATTTAAATTTATTTATGGCGCTTGTTGTGGCTGCCCGCTGCCTCTCCATGGCTCAGACGTGGCATGCGTCACACACACACACACTCATACACATATACACCTATACCTGGGCAGCGAAATGTGCCATTGCCATCGATTTCAAGTTGATGCCAGCCGGACGGCTTTTGGTTTTTGGGCGAATTTTCTATTCTTATCAATGCGGCTGATCCTGGTCGGCCCGGCAACGTGCGCAAATAACATTTAATCTGCTTAACTAGCCGGAGCAGGAGTCGGGCCAGGCAGCAGGGGAAAGAATGGGGATTCAATGCCAGCTGACTGGACTGGAGTTAGGGGCATTCAGCAGCAATTGGCTGTCAACCCAAAATTGTAATTATACAAGGCACACTTAGTGCCAGCAGTAAACTCGTTCGGCTCGATTATGATGTCACGAGGCCGAGAAACCAATTGCCAATTTGTTTACTTTTATTTCACATTCACCACGAAAGTTGCCTACATTAATTTGCCTTCATTTGCATTTGAGTTTCATTTTCATTCACATTTTCATTCTCATTTTCATGGCGGCCCCATTTAATTTCCGAATATTGTCAATTGATTCAATAAATGTAGCTTAACATCAAATTAGTCTATTTGCCTAATACAAATTTATATGCAATTAAATAAATATATGTTTACACACACACACACACACATACATATGTGTGCATAAATTTAGTATGTGCTTGTTTAATCCATAATTTAGTGAGTTCGCTTAACGCGCGAGTTAGCTAATAAACGAGTTGGGGCTATCATCTGATTAATTTGCCCAGTTGGATTCAATCCCAGTTGAGAGTGAGAGTGGTGTTACGAATTTTTACCGGCTCAGGTCATAAGTAGCAGTATTAATCGGCTGTATCACTAAATTATGTTTATCAGCGTCAGAAATTAACTTGATCTGGTCTATCCTTCCGTCGATTTGTCGTTCATCTGTCCGTTCGTCCGTCCGTTTACCTGTTTCAGCGTTCGCTTGTTCGTTTGTCCACTAGTTCTTTCGTCCGTCTATCCATTCGTCTGCTTAGCTTTTTCTTAGTCCGCTTGCGCTTCCATCTGTCCGTCCGTCTGTTCGTTCGTCCGTCCATTCCTTCATTCGTCTATCTGTGCGTCCAATCTTCTGTCCGTTCACCCGTTTAAGCGTACGCTTGTTCATTCGTCCATTGGTTCTTACGTCCGTCTGTCCGTTCGCCTATCCATTCGTCTGTACAGCTATGTATTTCTTAGTCCGTTTGGTCGGCCATCTGTCCGTCCGTTCGTCCGTCCGTATACCTGTCCATTCTTTTATCCGTTCGTTCGTTTGTCCATACGTCTGTCCCCCCATTTCATAGCTCGCCCGCCGGTCCATTTGTCCAGCCCGTTGTCCGTCCGTCTGTCTGCCCGTAAGTCCGTTCGATCGTCCGTCTGGGTTTGTTTAGATAGATATGCTTGAAATAATCGATCACTTTTTTATTTTTCATAGAATCAATACGAAGGTTTTAATTTATGCGAGCGCAGCTCTTGCGTTTGGGGTATACGAGTCAACGAATTGCGAATATAGATGTGAAAGTCGTAAATTAAGAAGCATTACGCCTTTTTGGGATATCTATGCCAAAAGCCTAAAGCACGAGTCTTTAGCGGGTTTGTAACAGGTGCTTGAGGAGCTTGAAGCGAGTGAAATGAATATGCCCATTTAGTTAGGTGAATGAGCATGAAAATGAAACTCCATTTCGTGGCGATAGAGTCCATGACAGCTAATGGTAATGGAAACAGACAGCTGCTCGACAATGGGGCAGACAAAAAAGAAGAAGACTCTCGTTGATTCTGATGAATTATATATATATATGTATGTGTATACTATATACATATATATAAATATTACATATCTGTACACCCACTAACCAAATAGGACAGCCGATGTCAGTTCGAATGTGAAGTGGTTTTGTTTTAAGCAGCGAGCAGGAGGCGGCAGCGAGCAGGAGGAGGCAGCGAGCAGGAGGCGGCAGCGTGCAGGAGGCGGCAGCTAGCAGGAGGAGGCAGCGAGCAGGAGGCGGCAGCGAGCAGGAGACGGCAGTGAGCAGGAGGCGGCAGCGACCAGGAGGAGGCATCTGCCAGTTCTAATGACAAGTTATTGCCATATTATTGATGGGGGGGGGGGGGGGGGAGAGGTGGAACTCTTGAGCTTTGTTGCTTAACACAAACTTAATTGAAGTGCAAAATGTGTTGACGATTGAATTAGCATTATTCACGTGTGCATTTTAATGCATTGAATGTTTGCGCCGACATTCAGCAAAATTTGTATCTACGTATGTGTGTGTGTGTGTGAGGAGTTAATTAATGCAATTGCAATTACAATTAAAGCCAACAGCCAGCAACAACAACAAACACTGAAAACGAAACCAAAACCAAATTCAAATGCAAATTCAAATTCAAATCCAAATCCAAATCCAAATCCTGGCTGGGCATTTGACGAATGTGCTGAGTCAGCGGACCGTGCCGGCTGGCAATCAGGCGTGCATTATGTTGACACGCCCACCCGTACAGCATGTCATCAGTGGGCTGGCTAAAAGGGTTTGGGGCTGATCCCCGGTTTTTGGGCAAAGTGAAATAATTTGCCAGCGTTTGCGGCATTTCATTTAAATATGTTAATCAGGGGCCAAGTAATTAAGTAAATTAAATGTGCCACGCCCCATGGCCAACGTGCAAGCCGTGCCTACATCTCAGCAGCGCCCATGTGCCGTTAGTTAACGCCCAACGCCTAGACTCGACTCGACTCTGCCATGTCAAGTACTAATTTTTGCATGTTGATTTAAATTAACATAAATAAACGCACATTGTTGATGCTTATACACACACACACACATACACATACCAATGTGTGTGTGTGTGTGTGTAACTGGACATATGCATATTTAGGGCACAATTTGGTGAGGCCTTTAAATGATCTGCATAATTTGAATTGTCAACAAGTTATTATGAAATGCCCAGCGCCCCTCCCCACCCCCCGCCGCCAGGCCAACACACTGCCACGCCCACAGCTGACAACTGTTGGGCATCGCAACGATGCGAAATTGATTTGATTTCAAGTGCTTGAAACATTGCGTGCAAATTTCACATTTGTTGGCAAAACATTGTTGGAAAGTATTATAACGGAATAATAATATTCGCTGAAAATGCAATAGACTGGGAGCAATATACATGTATGTAGGATTACATTTATTGATTAAATTAAAAGTCAATTTAGCGATTTTCTTTTAACTTTAAACTATAACGAGTTTTACAACAAATGTCTACAAAATTATATTATATTATATTGTATTGTATTATATGGATTAATTTCAGTTACACTTAGGTTATTTAATTAATTGAAACGCGATCTTTTCGGGCGATCTCTATCACTTCTTGTGATTTCTATTTGACTTTCATGCATTCTGTTCTTCATTGTCTACGTTCGCGATGCGACTCAACTAATTGGCGACTTTTTACGACTCTTTTGCTTGACGACTACATGACGACCTTTCTGTACGACGACTACATCACAACTACTGTCCGACAACTAATTATCGACTCTTCTTCTTCTAAGAACGACTCTTGATCTTGTTCAAAGCTTGCGTTCGCTCCGAACTATTCGGCGGTTCATCGACCAGGGATGTAACTTTTACAAATCCCACATGTATGTATGTATGTATTATTACCCGAACTTTGCACTCTAACAAACTATTAGTAATTTATAAGTATATACGTATATGTATATATATAAATTTTTGTTTACCATAAATATTGGAGAATTTCACTGTAATGAGCACACAAATACATATATATTTAATTTATTATAAATGTTTTTAATAATATTTAAGCATAATTTCATAACCTTAAACCATTGAAAATGGGTAATCAGGATTTTGTTTGTGTATAAGTGCGTGTGCTGAAAAGAATTTAGAGTGTTTAGGGTATCTCTTAGTCGAGCAGTCTAGACTAGAGCACTCTTACTTGTTTTTACATATGTAGCAATACGTTATAGGACACTATAGGCCGTGTCGTATCGATGGGATATGTTGTTATATTAGTCACTCTGCCTGGACTTGGCATTTTAGTAACAATTAAAGAATGTATTTCCTCTGAGAGAGAGAGTGAGAGAGAGAGAGAGAGAGATAGAGAGACAACTATATGTACCTGTATATGCATAGGGTTGCAATGATTTCGATAAGCAAGCGGAATGCAACCAGAAATGATGACAGCACAAGTCTGAAAAGCGACTTTAACTTGATTTATATACCCCTGAACAACTCTAAACACCCCCTCGTTCGAATATGCACTGAAACTTATACATACATACATATATAGGTTGTGTAATCCTCTGGAATGTCTGACAGTAGAGTACGGTTTCTTTGTGTTGGGGTATACATGTGTCTATATTTATCTATATCTATATTTATAGGCATGTACCACTGCGATCCGCAACGAGCTGTTCTACTTTTTCTGCTTTACTTCTGTAATTTACTTGTTTCCACACTCTCTCTCTATCTCTCTATCTATCTCTCTATCTATCTCTCTCTATCTCTCTCTCTCTCTTTCTCTCTCTCTGTATATCGTCCCCAAATTCTATCAGCTTCTTCCATACTTTTCAAATGGAACAATAGACACACACGCACACGCATTGCTTTTTGAGTAGAGGCTCATATGCCATCCCATTCTCTCTTATTTCACTCTATAAGAAGCGTGCTGCCAACTTGAACAATACTTCTTACACTACTTCCAACACTATTTCCAACACTCCTCCACTATGTCAAAGCTCAGCAGCAGCCATGTTTATTCCACTCTCATGGAGTATCAATATGAGTATAATAAGAAGCGTGCTGCCAACTTGAGCAATACTTCCAACACTTTTTCCAACACTATTGCATTACTTCAGTGCTCAGCAGCAGCCATGCTTATTGCACTCTCAGGGAGTGTGCTGCCAACTTGAGTAAGAGTTGCAACACTACTTTCAACACTGCTAAAAAGCACTACTCCAACACTGTCAAATCATGATATATGTACATACATATACATACATACATATATAATGACTATGCAGTATAATGCATTTAATATGAATATATGTATTATATTTCCATTATATTTTTTTTTTATATTTGATACTCCCCGTATAAGATCTGACACAGCAAAAGCTAATGAAGATTTAGTAATTCATAAAACCGAAACAAACTCAATTTGCATGCGTCTCTACACTGAACAGATTCCTTGGCTGCATGTAGAGCTTTAATTATCTTATACAAATAGTAATTAGTAAATGCCCATAGGAGGGAGAGAATGTGTAAGAGAGAGAGGGAGAGGGAGAGCATGTGTGCTCATAGTGCAGCATCAGCTGGAATCAGTTTTCTAGTTGCCTCCTGAAATACTTATATAATTAGCAGGCAACAATTACTAATTGTATTTCGCGACTTTTGCTTTTGCTCGCAATTTAATTGCAAAATTGTTCGCCAATTTTTGAGGCTAGATGCTTGCCAATGGAATGGGCGTGGCAGCAGCTAGGTAGACGGCGGCTGCAAAGGGAGGTGTCGGCGCTTGAACGACAAAATGAGATTTTAACCGCAAACAGCAGCAAACAATTTCTGCTTTGGCCCGTGACGCTCCATGCTCTGGCAATAAAATAACAATCAACGCAAGCCGCGGCCGTAACGCGGTAAAGGCGCACTGAGGCGCCGGGCGTGGCCATGGAGCAGACAAAGTTTGAAGAGCTGCCTGGCCTGGGCCGACCGACCCAAAGACCACCCAACCGACAACAATGTCGAGGCAAAAAACCCCAACCATAGAGTCGCGAGGCGAACGCACTTTATTTTGACCCAGCAGCGAAAAAGGCAGCGGCACCCCAAGTCCCAAGCCCAACCCCAACACCAACCCCAAGCCCCAAACCCTAACAAATTCTGCTCGCTCCCTCGCCCTCGCCCTCGCCACGCCCCTGGCGTTGTTACAGAATTTGTGATTTTCATTGCAAAAGTTGTTTCAGTTCTTTTGGCTGTTGTTTTCACAAATTAATGAAATAATTTCAATCTCTTAATTGAAGTTAATTGTCCCTGGCTGGCTGCAAGTTTCAGATACAACCATGCAAAGATACCGATAATATGTAAGAAATAGGTTATGTTACCTATTGAAAGCAACTAAAATGAGGGAATAGAAAGAAAACATATAGCTAACTATAATTACCTAGATTTGTGTTTAGAACTTAACCCTTCTCAAAATCTAACCAGATCATAGCAGAAATCTACCCTATCCCTATCCCTATAACTGAAATCTACAGTTTAAAGCATACATCAGTATATACATATAGCTAATGGGATCTGCCATGTTCTTCGAAAAAAACTCTCCATTGAATTAAACAAATCATTTTAATGCTCAACCAAAATCATTAACATTACATATTTCCATAGAACATTTAACAAAGTTAAGTTAAGTTTGGTAATTTGTGTTTCTCGAACAAAAGTCAATCAAAAGTCATAAATTTATAACGCGAACAGATTTGATGATGAAGTTGCCCACTTCCAGCAGTGATTTATCTGAAAATTCTTCAGAATTCGTTGATTTTTTTTTTTTTTTCTAAATGTTTTTCATTGTTTTTCTTTTTTTTTCTTTTTAAATTCCCTGAAAGTTATTTAAGTGTTTTTGTTGTTGTTGTTTCGTGTTTCTTCTTCTTCTTTTGCATATTGAAATTTTAATTTAAACTTGAATTTTGAAGTCCGTCAAGGATCTTAATTATTTGATGATGAAATTTAGCTAAGAAAAATTAAAGAATATATAAATAAATTTTGGAAAAATATATTATATAGATTATATGATAGAGTAAGGAAAGAAAGGAAAAATTTAAAATGATATGAAAATATAAAAAATAATAAATCTGAGATCTAGAAAACTTCAACTGAATGTGGATATGATCTGTATACTCGTATATCATATATACCATATATACCATATATTGTATTTCGTATATATCATATATACCATATACCATATACCATATACAATATATCATATCTACCATATCTACCATATCTACCATATCTACCATATCTACCATATCTACCATATCTACCATATCTACCATATCTACCATATCTACCATATCTACCATATATGTATATCATATATAACAGTCAAGCCGATGATTACACCTATATGGAGCTCTAGTATTAACGAAGATGTCTGCTCAACTTACTTGCTTACGTCTACAGGCTCTCCTGTGGTTTCGGCTTCATCCTGGGTCATTTCGTCCGGCGAAAGCATTAAGCGACGTGCAATGCGACGCTGTGGCTTTACGCCGTTGTCAGTGCCCGAGTCAGTTGTGTTGGTATTGAGTTGATTGTTGTTATTTACGACACTCGATTCGTGTGACTTGGGTGTGGAGGTGTAGGCCGAGGGTGGGACGTCGTCCAGCTGATTGTCGGCATCAGCGGAACCTGGCGAGTCCGGCGGAGTGTTGCGGCCGCGACGACGGCGCGAGTTGCTCATCGGCTTGATGGCGATCTTGTGGGGATCAAAGTAGCTGTCCAAGAGGGCCACCAGCTCGCTCTTCTCGCTGTCGGTCAGACTGTCGATGGGCTCCAGGGTGGTGGTGAGTCCCTGAATGCGCAACTCCTTCCAGATATCGTTCAAAATGTTCAAGTCGAGCTCATTGGCAGCGAGCGCAATGCGAAACTTGACGGCACGCACACGCTGCACCGTGGTCTTAAAGTAGTTCATGAACAACGGACGAAACGAATTCTGACGCTTCAGTGTTGTATATCCGTGGTCCAATTCCAATACCAGTGCGTCAATCTCATCCAGATAGGGCTTCAAAGCGGCAAACAGACTAATCATGTTCGGCTCACGGTCGCACAGGTCGGCGGCCACATTGAAGACCAGCTTGGCGCGGACACTGGCGCTGCCAGTGAACTCCCTGGTGTAGATCTCCTGGCCCCGCTCCCTTGCCAGTACGGCCAGCAGGCCGCGCACGCTCAAGAATGAGCGATTGGTGCCACCCAGCACTGACTTGGCTATCTCGTTGGTATTGACAAAGCCAATGACCATCCTGCCGAACTCGTCCAACAGATTGAACTTGATAATCGATTGCAGTATCATCAATGGTATGAACTTGCGCTCCTCGTGATAGACAATCACAATGCCCGATATGCCGACGCTCTGCTCACGTAGCCAGTCAATAAACTTACGGAAGGTCGTCTGCTCCGACTCCGTTTTAATGATCTATGCAAAAGTTGAGCAAAATATGAATGAATCGGAGAAACGCAATGACATTGATGTCATTTAGATGATGGCCCACCTTATTGGTCATCATGGTCTTGAGCATGCGGCGTCCCTTGAGACGAATCACGCGCACCTGATGGCGCACGCGCGCAGCCGTGTTCAGATTTATGGACGGCAGCATGTATTGCTCGTAACGCCCGAATGGCGAGAATACGGCCAATTGGAATATCTGAAAAAAACACACACAATTGCATGATTGTCTCATGCATAGAGCCCAGAGTTCGCCCCAATTGCTCACCTTGTCGCTAAGACGACGTCCAGTTGTATCCAAATCGACGGCCATAATTTTCAAATTGAGGCGGCCCTTGTTCTCGGGCATTACGTCTGGAACAGCCACGTGATCTTCGACAATATCTGGCATCATTATTCACTAGTCTTTTACAGTTATTCGCGTAATTTGATTTGATTTTCAATTATTTGCAGTTTTCTTTTTTTTTTTTCACAAAATTTCTTTAAATTTCTTATTTTTTCTTTTCGATTTTTTTTTCTCAGCACAAGCGCTTCGTATGACTTGCACAATTGAAGTGACTGAGATTTGGTGTTGCTTGCGAAGGAGCAAAAAATCAGACAAAAAGCAAGGCCTACTAGATGTGTACACACTTTAAACTAGTGATGTAAAAAATCATCGATTCGTCGAGCATCGATGTTTTACTAACGATGTTTTTCGATACAGATGCTGAGCGATGCTTCGATGTTTTGCATCATCAGCATTATCTGAGAATGCAATTTGAAAGTAATCTTCTTTTGTTTTTGGGATGTATCAATCCCAACATCGATGCTTGAATTTGAAAACATTGTTGGATATCGATATCGATGTTTTTATTCAAATGTACATCACTATTTCAAACTTTGCAAGTGCAATGGGAAGAGAAGGCCCATTGCAACACAAATTTAATAAAATAGAATAATACATTTGATAAATATAAAAATTTGTGTATGGAAATGTCATATACGTGTATAACAGTTGCATATAACAAATTTATTTTGTATAGATATACTCAGTATAACTTTTTATGTGTAGCTCAAAGCAATATGAGAGCTTTCATATATATAGAACTGCACATGCATTTTGTATAACAGTATAACACATTTATTTGTTTTGTAAAATATATATATTTTTGTAAATTGTAATAATGTGAGCGCTGTTTTATAGAACAGTTGGATATATTACATTGTATATGGTATAAATTGTAAACAGTATAACAGTATAACAGTATAACATTTTTTTTTTGTTACGTTTATTAAATATAGTTTGCTGGCATGGTTAATGAACATAAGAGATACCTTGTATATTAGTTGCATATTTCTTTCGTATAACAGTATAACAAATTTCTTTAGTATAATAATTTATTTAAAGCAATCAGTGTTATGAGAGTGGAATAGTTGAATAATTGTCCAGTATAGCACATTTTTTGGTATAACAGTTATTTTTTAAACCACAATTAGAATGAGCTCTGTCCTAGAAATAGGTGACAAATATTGTATATAGTATCAAGTGTGTATAGTATAACAAATCTATATGGAATCACAGTCTATTACATATGTATGTTTAGTATAACAGTTTACTCCCATACATAATCAACTTAAGAATTTCTTTATATTGGTATAACAGTTTCTATTGGTATAACAGTTGTATAACAATCAAGTTTAAGCAAAGTACAAGCATTTTTGTATTGCCATTGCATATTTTCTTAGTATAACAGTTTAGTGCGCTGCACTACTTGAGATATTTTTAATGTTTTTTTTTTCTTTTTCGTTCATTTCTTTTGTTGATATTTATTTGCGGCATTTATGTAATGGCTAATAAAATTGGTTTTAATTAGCTGCACGGCCAAATGCTTGGAGTGAATCGGTAATTGAGCCATAAATTCAAATATTTATTGCATTGGCCAATTTTACAAATTGTGTTCTGTTTCAGCGGTCGCCTTGCGGTGGCGCAAGTGTTAAATGATGCTTTCAGTCCACGCCCCTCTCCCCATCCCTCCCCATCTCTCGCTGTCTTTGTCTTGGCTCTGACAATTTTCAATTAAGTTCGGCTCTGGGCCGAAAGTGTGCAACACATGTTTGCACTCAGCTGCTAGCACTAGACGCCCAACTATCGTCGTAAAGGACGCCCCACTGTACATAATAATCGGATGACTTTGGTGTAAGTTAAGGCAATGTGCACTCAGCACTTAAGCACTCACAGGCGCATGTAAAATACACATATATATACGTGTATGTATATGCACATATATACTTTTGCTTTCACGCATCAGAGTGAATTATTCAGCAGCCCGCTGCCAAGGCCCATCATCAAGTGCTCCACACGAAAATGAGTTACTTTACATAACTAAGTAATTGGCGCGCCTCAGTGACAGCGCGGCTCAAACGTGAAATTATTATAAACAAACCATTTGGCAGTCATAAAAATATGCGTGAAGAGACAGAGCAAAAGAGAGAGAGAGAGAGAGAGAGAGAGAGAGAGAGAGAGAGCGCGTGAACAAAAATGAGATGAGGCATAAAAAGCGGCTGGAAATTTCTTCATTATGCAGAGTCGAGCCCGCAAAAACCATCCAAAGTGCCAATTGGAGCTGCAAAAAATGTATAAAATATAAAAAATATTTAAATGCAATAAAGCAGCAGCAGCAGCCACGGAGACGAGACAACGGACAGCAGGACAGCAGGACACCGTAGTCGGGCTCAGGACAGGCATAACACACTATATCGACCCTTCGTCTCCCTCGACAATAGAACATAAATTGTTGTTTTTTTTTTTAATGCTCATTCATAAAAGTAAAAGGAGTACATTGGTTTTGTGCAATGTCCGGCAGTCTGTCCGTATCAACGTTGCTAGATTCCTGAAATTTGAAATAAATAATAAAAATAATTATATAAAGTATAATATATATACAACTAATTTATATACATACCAATTGGAGGCGTGGCAAATCGGCAAATAATTCTAACAGCGCCTTCTGGGCCATGAAGGTGTATTCTGCAGTCGGATATGCTCAACTGCAGCTGCTTGTTTTATGTGGCTTCATGAAAAAAAAAAAAAAATGTTTACAACATCGTAACAGATGTCGCGCAGCAACAATAAATTTATTTATTTTTTTCTTAAATTAATTATTAAATATTTGCAATTTATTTTATATATAAAAAAATTATTTTTATTTATATATTTATTATTTATGTACAATATATTGCCAAGCGTGTTGGCAAAATTAATGCTGAAATATGAAACATCATTTTTTATACACTGAACCCATTGAAAATGGGAAATCATATAATGTATAATGGTTTTGTTGAAATATATGTAATAGGCAGAAGGAGGCGTGGCAGACCCCACAAAGTATATATGTATTCTCGATCAGGGTAACGAGCTTACTCGATTTAGCACTATTCGTCTGCCTATTTCTTCTAAGTATTCCCTCTATGTATTATTTCCTTTACGTATTTCCTCTATGTAGTTCCGCTACGTAATTCCACTACGTAAGCCTCTAAGTATTTTCTATACGTCTTTAGTGCTTAGCTGATCGATCACACACTCTGCTTCACTTTGATGCGCACACCCCCAGCAGGTCTGGACGACTGAAGAAATGCTGCAGCTGCTGACCTTTATATACGGTCACTTTTACTCAAGCACTGTCTCTCTCAAACAGCGCTCGTTACAGTCGAGCTTGAAGTGACCAATGGGAACGCTCTCTGCTGCTGTGAGCAAATTAATACTGCTACATACACATAGACAACTGTAATGATCTTCCGCGCTTTCTCTCTCCTTGCGTTTACTTTTACTCAAGCGCTGTCTCTCTTAAATTATGAGCCCGACAGCAGGTAGCGCTCTTTGCAGTCGAGCTGCAAGTGACCAATAGGAACGCTCTCTGCTGCTGTGAGCATTCTAGCTTCGTTTTACCTAAATACAAATACCAAATGAGAGCTGCTGCATACACATAGACAACTTTTATGATCTTCTGCACTTCTTCTCTCGCTCTTGCTTTTACTCTTACTCAAGTACTGTGTCTCTCAAATGCTGTGTGTGCGTGTGTGTGTGTGTGTTTCTTTTGTAAGCAGAGAGACGCGAAGAATTATTGAAGCTGAAGCCCTGTAATTTGACAACTATTTGTTCACTCACATCAATTTTGTCTCAGGCATTTTGTGCTTCTATTATGCCTTAAGCAACTGACAGTTAGGGTATAGTCTAGTCGGTAGTCCCTCGTTCTCAAAGAAAATTCTTCAACATTTTCGAATATGTCGTTATATAAATTTGGTTTCTTTTTGTGTAGCTGCTTCGCCCTTGGCTTTGGCTTAAGTTCATATTAAAGTTGAAATTGAATTCTCAAATTTAGTTGCAAGCCAGGATGAGGCTCAAGGAATATTTTAAATAACTGAAATAATTTACAGGCTCCCTCTCACTCTCTCCCGCTCTCTGTTTGGCTGGAATGTGACTTGACAAAAGGGCGAGCTGAGATTATTGTAACGTTTCATTACGGCGTGCAGCTCGTAATAGAAGTCTTAACTGCGTGTACTTATTACTATTCCAGTTATGCCTGGCCTTTTAACGGCACAATTCATAATGAAAGACACTCGGACACAGTGGCTGCCAAAGGAAATGTGGCTTACGGCCGTGCCAAGAGATTAGGGGCCTAACCACCTCCCTCCAGCCCCCCCATAAGCTGCTGCTCTAGTCGCGCTTCTTTTCGATTTGTAAAACGTAGAGCGCTGCCAATCCTGGTCCTCGAATGGACACAATGAGAGCAGGCAGAGCTCGAAGAGGAGTGAGGCGTGGCAGAGGTCAGCTGCTTGGCTAAGCTGTTGCAGCATGTCAACTGGTTGAATTGGTTGGGCTTCTGGCAATGTGACTGCTTTCAGCGGTGCAGTATCCTGTACTTTCACCTGCTCACCTGCTTAGCTGCTCACCTGTCCGCGCTGCTCGCAATTGAAATGCACTTCAAGTGAATAACGGCGTTTAATTTGCTGGCGATTGCGGCTTACGTTGCGCATTAACTCAAATTGAATGCCATGCATTTTTGATTAAGTTGAGAAACGCTTTTGCCTTTTCCAATTGCCTTTTGTCTGTGCGCCATCTCTTTCACTCTAACTCTCTGCCCTTCTTTGTCTCTCTTTTTCTAATCAGCCGCACAATTGTGTATCTGTTGTCAGTCGTACACAATGCTACAAATCCCCAATGCGGCCCCGACTCCTGCCCATTCGCTCACATAATTGTCGCAACATTTCTTGCCTCAAATTCTATTTTCTTATTCAATGAAAATCGATTGCACAAATATTTCGCTCAACACAAACTTCAAACAATTTTCCAGCACTAAAAAAGACAGTCAGAGGGGCAGAAGGGGAGGGAAGAGGTAGAGTCAGTCAGTCAGTCAGTTAGTTTCATAGGCCAACATTTCTGGCCACATTTCAGTTTGTTGTTGTTGACCTTAAATCGGATTTTACAGATTTTTGCGGCTCCTCAATTAGTGCCCAAATGGAGTCACTATATGAAAGCAAAAGTTTTATCGCATAATTGCCCATAATTAAAATTCATTTAACAATTTCAAATAAATAAAATTAAATAAAAATTCACTAAAAATATTTCATTTCAAAGAGCTCAGATATAAATACAAAATTGACTGGAGGGAGCTGAGAGGCTGGAAAAAAGTCTTTTTGCGTGTGCTCTATGAAATCGATAGATATCGATTGTGTTATGGCTACCTGTTTATATGACTTAGCTTTGTAGGTTAGAGAGAAAGGAATGGAATTATATTTTTGAAGTTGAGAAGCTAAGTAAGTGTCTCTTAAATGTGCCCTGAGAATAAACTATCGATATCGATATTAAGACAAGCAGTTTATCGCCTTGAACAAAAAATCGATTTCAATCGATTCACTTTCACATGTTATAAAAAGTTAAACTGTTACTAGCAACTTGAATTTATTACTTGCTCGTAGAATATTATCGATAACGATAGTTATAGACAAACTGGCATGTTGAGATGGACTGCCTCAAGCATAGATAAACTTTTCGTCAGCCTAAGACACTCGATATTTGTGAGCAAGTCTATCAAAAGGTTATCTACACTTTGTTTTCTTTTTGTTTATCGATTTATATCGATTTCTATAAGCTTGACCTTTGCCTTTATCTAGAAGGAGCCTCAAATGTTATTAGATTGGCTGCAACTTTGGGGTCGTTTTTCAAGTAGTAGCCATTTAAAACATGTAATTCGCTTAGCACCTGTTTCCCCAATGCCAATTCCAATTGGAAATTCGATGCCCCGCCAATTGGTTAAGCAGACGACTATTAGTTGGGTTTCCATTGTCTCGTATTGTATTCGCCATTGTGTTGGTAGTGGGGGGAGGGGTTGGCTCTAAATCAAGCTAATGAACTGTTAATTGGATGGAGAGACCTGCTGTGTAGAGTTGCCAGAGTGTTGCCAGAGAGTTGCCAGCATGACGCACTTGACTGTGACTGTGTGGCCCACAATTTTTGAGTGCGTGAATGGAAATCAATTTGGTAAATAATTAATATGCCCCAGGGAGTGGGCCTGGCCGCAGACAGAGCTGGTATGATTCATTCGGTTTATTTATCAGCCTAATTGCATTACACTTTTGCGGTTTTTTTTTTTTTTGGGCTAGAAATTGAAATTAAATATGAATCAAATGGCGACAGAGGCGGGCCTGTCTGTGTGTGTGCGTGTGGGGAAGGACCTCTTTAAATGACAAGTGGAATTAATTAATGCTCATTATAGTTACTCGCAATTACCCATTATCATAACATACTCTCGCAATGAATTTCAAATACGCGACGCTCATTGACATCATTTTCATATTTAATTACCTAATGACAAATTGACGCATTCGATGAGAGGTCAATGGGGCGCATACCCCGGAAAGAGGGTTTGTTATTTAAATCAGGTTCAGTTGAATAAAGTAAGTAAAGTAAGTAAAGTAAGTAAAGTAAGTAAAGTAAGTAAAGTAAGTAAAGTAAGTAAAGTAAGTAAAGTAAGTAAAGTAAGTAAAGTAAGTAAAGTAAGTAAAGTAAGTAAAGTAAGTAAAGTAAGTAAAGTAAGTAAAGTAAGTAAAGTAAGTAAAGTAAGTAAAGTCAGTATTCCATGCCGAGCGAGGCACGCCCACGTTCAGCAATGGTCAAGACAATCGATCCGACGTTTGCCCGAGTTGAGGAAGCGAACGTTGATGGATGAACGATTTATCAATCCGAGCAGAAACAACAGGCGTTCACTTGAAACTGACTGCCAAAGCTGCTGCAACTTGAATAGACGAGGAAACTTTCACTTCACTTCGCTTTGCAGCTTGCCACGTTGATGGATCGCCCGCACTTTGTAGAGCCATCACAATATGTTGACACACGGCTCTGCGTCTTGGCACTGTACTTGGCCCCCATAATGTGCTTGAACGTTTTCTTTATGCTACTCCTGCTGCTGCTGCTGCTGCTGCTCCTGCATCCTGATGCAGTCGAAAATCCCTTCCCTAACAAGCCATATTAAAAAGTTCCAAGTGCGAATGCAAAAATGCACACAAACACCACACACACACACACACACACATACATTGCACTGGCAAAGATTGAGAGAATAGCTGAGTGCGATGCGGACCTGGACTTGGATGGGCTTGTTGGGCGCTCGAGACATCTTATTACGTTGTTTTATGGTCTACTAAGAAATCAAGCATCATGAGCCACTGACCCGACCCAGCAACCAGAGAGCAAGAGAGAGAGGGAGAGTGGGAGAGAGGGAGAGTGTGTGGAGGGGCAGATCTTGTCCAGCTGCAGTCTGGACGCTCTTGGCCAGCAAAAAAGATTAATGACTTTTATAAAATTTATTATTGCACTTGCCGCCACAATGACGTCGCTGCATTACCTCCAGCACCCCCTTGCCCATGCTCGGCTGCTTGACATTTGAAAATCGTTGGGAATTTTCAATAGGGCTATAAATTTGCCGTTGCTCCAGCTGCTTGGCTACGCTCTCAAGTAGCTCACTTATTGCGCAATTGCCAGTGCACTGTGTCACACACACACACACACACATTTAGACTAACATTCAAATTCAGCTAGGCAGGCAGCACGTTTCAGCTCCACCTCGAGTTTTAGTTAGCTTAGCTTAATTAAAATCAAGATTTTTTAGCATCTTCATCTATTCGGATTTGGCTCTAAATAAAGAAGTTAATTTGTAATATTAACAAAAATGTTTTGATAATTTTACAGTTTGTAATATACTCTCAATCCAATGGAGTCTATGCTGATAGGTCTATTCTGCATCCAATTGGAAATGTTAATATTCAGCTTCACAGTTGGTCCAATTCGGTTCTATTACATTCCTTTGCCTGTTCACATTCACAGTCAAGCAATATGCCCACTGCTAGGGCAAACACAACTAGTTCCACAACTAGTTCCGGAACATGTTCCGCATGTTTCACAAATATGAGTTGGCCAAACTGCACTGTTTTAGCCAAATTCACGATTGCGGCGGAATGGTCAAGCGCTCGATATATGCAACTACGGCAAATGTTTGATTTTTCCCATTTTTCCCATTTTCTTTTTCTAATTTTTGGTTTGGTTTTAAATTCGAGTGCTTTTGTTGCTCCGCCAGTTGGGAGTTTCGGGCATCGATCTATTTCTGGGCAGCCGTAGCTCGGTAACAGCTATCTGCTGTGCTCTCTATTGTGTTGCATTAAGTGGCTGGTTGTTGTTGGTTTAGTTGGTCTATGTTTAGGCAATACACACACACACACACAGAGAGAGAGAGAGAGGGAGAGAGAGAGTAACACTCACATGTATTTATACAGCGCTTCGGCTGGTGTTTTGGGCTGTGGCAAAGGTTCAACGATTTTTAGTTAAAAATCATTCGAGTGGATGAACAATATTTATTGGTTTCCAAGCGCCAAGCTTCATGCTTCATGTGACTATTTATATATACATATATATTTGAGTGTGTGTGTTTGGCTGTCTATAGTCCAAACTTCCGGCTTGGCAGTGTCAACGTACAAAAAAACTAACAGCGCTGCAAATAAAAATAAATTTAAATTGGAATATTCGTTGTATATTATAATCCTTAAGCCTTGCTCTGATATACATATATATATTTTGCATATAAAAATCTGCCAAACTGGCTCACCACAATTGGCAAATTGGAATGGCAAATGTTATTCCAATTAGACTTGCTCTCTTTCACATTGAGCTCTCGCAGAATAACAATTTCCAATTACTTCTCTTCCTTCACTGCCAATCAGCGCGAGCCTATGCGACGACTGACCTCAGCAGTTGTCGCTCTCCCACTCAACATCGACCGGGACTGCTTGCAGCAACAGTTATCTTTGTCTCTTTCTCGCTCACACGAAGTAGAAATGCGCAGCATTTAGCTAAGACGCAAACTCAACCGGATAACATTTCAAGGCGCTCGCTCAGGCTGACATTAATACTAATGCGCTGAACAGAGATTCTGTTAATAACAGACTACTGCTATGAATCTAACATAGGCATACTATGCTCATTAGAATAGCAGTGCAAATGTGCAATATTATTCTTTTTCTATATATATACATACATACCCATATGTTTATCTATATATATATCTCAATTATTGTGCATTGTATAGTTGCTTGATTCATTGAAAAATTGTTGAGGCTTTGTGCAGCAGGTGTGGCTCAAACAGATTCAGACCTTTCGCATTGCTTATGTTCTTTGATGGCTTATTCGATATCCGTGCTGATGGCGGCTTCGATTGCGACAATGAGGCAACTCGGCGCATTCCACACAAATGCTTCAAATAAAAACATAGCAAAAAAAAAAACAAGAAAAAAAAATGAAACTTATTTAAGTCCATCAGAGAGGTAATTTCAATGATTCCGTGTGGGCGTTGTGGATTTTCCTTTGGCTGCTCGTTTGCCATTTGGGCAATGCAATGTCGGCTTTGTGGCTGCCCGCTTTTTTCCCCCCTCCCCCCCACACATACTCTCTTTCTCTCTCTTCTTCTGCTGCTGCTCGTAACGGCCTATTCACGGTGCGAGTGTGTGTGTGTGTGTGGAACGGGGTAAGGCTTGGGGGTGGGGCAGCTGTTTTATGGCTTCCGTCGGCGTCAACGACAACGGATTGAAGCTAGCAGCACTATATAAAAACGCCACACACACACACACACACACACACACGCACACATAAAAAAGCAAAAACAACATGCTACAAAGTTCAATCGAGTCAGTCAACAATTGGCACACCCGAACACACACACACACACACCCAAATGGAACACACACAAAAAGTGTCTGCATGTTGTTGTTTTTTATTTCGGTATAACCAAAGTCAATTGGGTGTCTGACTCTCTCTCTCCCCGTCTCTCTCCCCCTCTCTTTCACTCTATTTGTATCTGATTGAGAGCCGTGTGCCGAGGTAGAGTGAGGGAGTTTGGGGGGCGTTGGGGCGTTGGGTAAGGCCTTTGCCAGCTGGCTGAGTATGGAGGTTAAATTTTTGGTCGGCTTAGTGCTTAAATACATTTGATTGTAATTCGCTTTTAAATTCGATTCGTTGCGATTTTGTTGCGATTTGTTGTTGGACTTAATGGTGCGACATCTGAGCTTCTTTCGGTCCGGGGCAGCGCTCGATACGCCGCTACATTACGGATTTCGGGTTACAGTTCGGGATCGGGACACGGATGCGTATCGGGGCCATCGCAAATACATACATACATATACATATATATATATTTTTGTTCATTCTTTTCATTTCTTTTTTTTTTCGTTATTTTCGGGGAGGACTGTGCGTTTATGTGATTAATGCGGGTCACCCAAAATGCAGACAGTTGCCAAATAAAGGCACACACACACATACACACATACAAATGTAATAGATATACATATGTATGTACTGTATGTATTTGTGTCTCTGCATTTATTGCAGCCAGTTTTCTGCTCCAGTTTCTCTCGGCTTGGTCTGGCCCCAGCTAAGGAGCTCGGCTCCCTGCTTCTCAGAAAGGACTGCGAAATTATTTAGGAGCTTCTTTCATTGTAAATATAGACTTACTTAAGCAACTGTTTGCAAATGTTTTATATTTAAATATTTCATTCATATTTACATTGTTGTTTTCTCTTGCTACACTGAACTATTTGGATTTTGATATCGAATTCAAGTGAATTCTGATAGCCAGTATCAATGGGAAATGTTAATGTAGCGCCATGTAAAGGCAGAGCAGAAAAAAGAAAAAAAAACATTTATTTACTCCCGATCAGCTTGGTAAATACAGTCTGGTCTGCCCACCAGCGTAGCCAGACTTTGATTATAAATAATTCGGATCACAAACAATCGAAGAAGAGGAAAAATAAGATTTTAAATACATAGTTGCAATTTGTGCTTTTTCAACTGGGCACTTGGCTAAGATGGAGCATAAAGGTTAATGCCGAGAAGGTCATTTGAGACAGCTTTGCGCTTAGAACAGAAAGAAATTCACGATAAGTTCAGAGTTCCTTGGGTCTATATGGAGATTTCTGGAAT